>JAJPUD010006099.1:116747-130576 GCA_023553655.1 Myrmecobius fasciatus | reverse complement strand
CCTTCCTTCCTTCCTTCCTTCCTTCCTTCCTTCCTTCCTTCCTTCCTCTTTCCAAGAACTTCAACAATTGCTATTCCTCTCCGTTGTCCCCCTTCTTAAAACATCTTTGCCAATCTTATAAGTTTATGATGGAATCCCAGAGTTGTTTTAGTTCACCCCACCCTGATTATTAGTGATTGGAGTATTTTTCCATATAATTGTTTTTTTTTTCATTTGAGAACTATATATTTATGTTTTCTCAAAAAAGAAATCTTACTACTATCCCCATTGTCATTTTATTTCTCTTTTCCCTTTAATTGTCATTTTATTTCTCTTTTCCCTTTTTTTTCCAGAAAACTCCTTGAAAAAGCTATCTACCTTTCCCCCCTAAATTTCTTTTCTCTCTGTCTCTATCACTTTCTGTTGCTCCCTCCTAAATGCTCTATTAACTCATTTCTTCTCTCTTCAAAGTTACTTATTCATAATTGAATACTATTTTTGTGGTCTTCATTCTTCTTGATCTCTCTGCTACTGCTGATATTGTTGACCATCCCATGTTTCTAGATACTCTTTCTTCTCCCAAATTTTTGTGATATTGCTCTTGTTGATTCTTCTCTTGTTTGTCAACACTGATGTCTCTCAAGATTAAGTTCCAGATCTTTTTTATTCTTTCAGTGCTATTTCACTTAGTCATGGGTTTATCATTTCTGTACCAATAGCTTCTAGTTCTCTATGTCCAACCCTAGCTTTCCTTTTAAATTCCAGTCTTGCTTCACCAACTACATATTGTACATTTTAACTTGTATGTTCTGTAGGTATTTTAAATTCAACATGCCCCAAAGAGAATTTAATATCTTTACCCCTAAACTTACCTTCTTTTAAATTGTTGTTATTGTGAAAGGTGTTTCATTCTTCAAGTAACCTAGGTTTGAAACTTCAGTGTCATTCTTGACTCCACTTTCATTCATCCCACCAAATCATGTCATTTTTATAGAGCCCCATAAAATATCTTCCATCTGTTCCCTTCTATGTACTCATTATAAACTTCTCCCAATTTAAGGTCCTTATCACTTCTCACCTGGACCATAGTATTAGCTTCTTTCCCAGTCTTCCTGTCTCTTCTTTTCCCCTTTGAATCCATTCTCCATATAACAATTAAAATGATTTTTTTTAAAGGATAGGTCTTACCATGCCAATTCTATACTAAATAAATTCCAATGATTCCCTATTACCTCTAGAAGCAAACAAATTCCTTTGCTCTGCCTTTTAAGCTCTTTACAAACCTGGCTTGTCCAATATTTCCAATTTTCTTACATATTATTTTATTCATGTCCAGTGGTTTAGCCTTACTTGCTGTGCCTTACACATGATGCTCCATCTGCTGTCTACATGTCTTTATACTAGATTTTCCTCATGCCTAGAATGCTCTCTCTCTTTACTTCTGCCTTTTAGAATTCCTAACTTCTTCCTTTTTTCTTTTTATTTATTCATTCTCTCCTCTCCATATACATAAATACACACACACAGACATATATATATACATACATACATATTTTCATTCAAGACTGAAAAAACATCTTTTGCAAAAGGCCTTTCCAAATTCCTTCAGCTTATAATTACCATTTTCTCCAAGGTATTTTCCATTTATTCTGTATGTATCTTAGCCTCACTCACAAATCCAATTCAAGCATAGCTCAAAATCTTATTTCATAATGTTGTTGGTACTTTTTGAAAATGAAGAACAAACAACAACATGTATCTTATAGCTCTCTGTGTAAATGTTCTTTCTTCTAAAGGGGAGCTAGGTGGTAAAATGAGGAAAATAATAGTGTCCATTTCACAATATAGTTGTGAGGATCATGATCCACGAGTGATTCTGAACACGTCTTTCATAAAAAGTGTTATAAGTAGTGGTTATAATATTGATTTTGAGATTTCCTGGCTAGACCTGTATTCCTTGAAAAGAAATTAAGATATTTAAAAAATTTAAAATCTCCTTGGGAAATGTTAAACTAATTTTCAATGTTCTTCACATTTCAGGAACATAATCATATTTTAGTTCTATTTTGATTGTGTGATTGATCATTTGGAATTTTAGTTTGAGTTGGTGGTATCCACAGTATAGATTCCTATAGAGTAATCAACAAGATTGGTTATTGGAAAATAATTTTTTTTCTGAGATTTTCCTGACTTTTCTCAGAGTTCTGGTCTCTGTTAATAATTTGTTTATCTTGTAATTTATAAAGACTGAGGAGTTTATGTTTAGTGGCTAGGGATTGGGTCTATAATTTCATTGGTATAAAGAACTTCCCAGATGAAGAAACCCCCCATATCCATGCAAGAAGGTGATGGATTCCCTGTAACTTAGGGATAGAGAGAGTTAAATAGAGTACAGTGTCAGTTATACTGTCTACAACATTCCTGAGTGAGGCAGAAACAGATTAAAATGTATAATTGGCAAGCATTAAACAAGATATAGGGCAGTCAGATGGTGCAGGTAATAGAGAGCCAGACCTGGAGTAAGAAAAACTAATCTTCCTGAGTTCAAAATGGGCCTCAAACCCTGGGCAAGTCATTTTATCCTGTTTGCCTCAGTTTCCTAATCTGTAAAATGAGCTAGAGAAGGAAATCAAAAGCCCTCCATTGTTTTTGTCAAGAAAATCTTAAATGGGGTAATGAAGATTTGGAGATGACTGAAAATGACAACAACAACAAAGTCTCCCTAAAAGTACAAAAGATAATATTGTAAACTATCAATATATAGCCTAGCAGGAATTCATATGTGGTGATTAATGGTTCCATTTCTATTTGCATTTGACACTACTGACTTAGAGTACTGAGAGGTTATAGAATTTAGATTTATTTCCCTGGAAGAATACTTTTTGTGGTTGTCTAAATATTGCTTTGCTACTTAGTTATTTGTGTACCATATGCTCTTTTTCTTTACATGTCTTTACATGTCAAGACAATTTTTACCACTCTTTTTTATTTTTATTTTTTTATTAAAGCTTTTTATTTCCCAAACATATGCATGGATAATCTTTCAACACTGACCCTTGAAAAACCTTATGTTCCAAACTTTTTCCCCTTCCCCTCCCTCCCTCCCTCCCCTAGATGGCAAGTAATCTAATATATGTGTGTGTGCATGTGTATATATAATATATGTATATATATTATATATACACAGTTATGCTGTACAAGAAAAATCAGATCAAAAAGGAAAAAAAATTGAGAAAAAAACAAAATGCAAGCAAACAACAACAAAAAGAGTGAAAATGTTTTTTATGATCCACACTTAGTTCCACAGTCCTCTCTCTGGGAGTAGATGGCTCTCTTCATATAAGATCATTAGAACTGGCTTCAGTCATCTCACTGTTGAAAAGAACTATGTGCATCAGAATTGATCTTCATATAATCTTGTTGTCATGTATAATGATCTCCTGGTTCTGCTTATTTCACTCAGCATCAGTTCATGTAAGTCTCTCCAGGCCTTTCTGAAATCATCCTGCTGATTGTTTCTTATAAAACAATAATATTCCATAACAATCATATACCATAACCTTATTCAGTCATTCTTCAACTGATGGGCATCCACTCAATTTCCAGTTTCCAGCCACTACAAAAAGGGCTGCCACAAACATTCTTGCACATGTGGGTCCCTTTCACTCCTTTATGATCTCTTTGGTATATAAACCCAGTAGAAACACATTAGCATTTTTTTAAAAATAACTTTTTTTTTGCTCTCTCTCTGCCCTCATTCTTCCCTAAGATGAAAAGCAACTTGATATGTTATATATGTGCAATCATGTAAAACACATTTCTATATTAGATATGTTGTAAAAGAAAGATCAAAAGGGAGAAAAAACTCTGAAAAAATAAAGTGAAAATAGTATGCTTCAATTTGCATTTAGATTCCATAGTTCTTTATCATATGGATAACATTTTCCACCATAAATCTTTTGGAATTGTCTTAGATCATTGCATTGCTGAGAAGAGCTAAGTCATCCATATTTGATCATAGCACAATGCAACATATCTTCCTGATAAATACTGTACACTTTGTAAAAGCAGTGGCCTTATCTAAATGTTTTTCTTCTATACTCCATCACAATATTCTGCATGAATCAGATACTTAATATTTATTGAGTTTTTGAACTAAATGCCAAAATGAATTATAAACAAACTTGGGGTGTAAGAGTATCTTCATGAACTCCAGGAGAATATTGTTTCCTAACAAATACCAAAAGTCTCCTTTCAAAAAATTTATTGTAGAACAAACAAATGCTATATCCTGAAAAAGAAATATGTATATATATATATATATATATACATATATATGTGTGTGTATACATATATATATTCATATTTGTTGATAATCTTGTCTGAGGTACATTAAAGAGTAACACTTCATCTTACACCTGATAATTTCACAAATGCACAACTGTTGATCTAGTGGTATCCAATTCTTTGTGACCCAGTTTTGTAGGGCATCTAAAACTTATGGAAATAGGTGATCTGGAGCAACCATTAGAATAAGGAACTCAAAGAAAATCCCTACATAGCCCCTTTGTGTTGTGATAGGATTTTTGGAGGATCTGAATATGTGACTTCTCCTAGTGAGAAACTTTCTCTACCAATGCAAATCAGGACTTTGTCTCTAATTTATAGTCCTTAGAGAGATGCTTTGGACACTGAGAGTTTGATTTGTCCAGAATAACAAACTCAGGATGTGTAAAAGATGAAATTAGAACAAGATTCTCTTGGCTTGGAAGCCAGCTTTCTGTCCTTTATGCCATACTGTCTTTTTTTTTAATAATTAATTATTGTCAGTCAATAAACGTTTATTAAATATATACCATGTATCAGACACTATGCTAAGCTCTAAAAGGCAAATGACAAATCTTTCTTTTAAGGAACTTACAATTTAATGGGAGAGATAATATGCAAACAGCTATGTACAAATAAAATACAAGTAGTATAAATTGGAGAGTATATGTATTTAATTTAGAGGTTTTTTTTTTATACTTATACTTTACCCATATTTTCAGATAAATACAGTGTAAAAAACTTTCTAAGTGCCTTTCAAATATTTTTTATAAGCACATATAATGTCTTCAGCTATTTGAACAGGAAAGTGAAACATTATATTAAAAACCTGCTAACTTCCCAGCTATATACATGTATTCACAAGTACAACATGATCATAGAATATTTTGTTGTTGTTGTTTTTTTAGGCATATCTGATTTTCCATAACCCTGTTTGGGGGTTTACTTGGCAAAGATACTGGTTTTCCATTTCCTTCTTTAACTCATTTTACAGATAAGGAAACTGAGGTAAACAGGATTGCCCAGGGTAGCAGGCTAATAATTGTCTGAAGTCAGATTTAAACTCAGGAAGAAGATGATGCTCTATCCGTGGAGCTAACTAGTTGTTTGACCATAATAAACAGAATACTATATTTAGAGCTGGAAAGGATCTTTGAAGTTCCTGAATCCAAAATGTTCATTTAAAAGATGATCAGAGAGGCCAAGAAAGGTTAAGTTACTTGCCTGTGTGTCCGATTGGGGACATGAAGTCTTTCCACTCCAGATCTAGCACTCTTTCCAGGATAAAAGGTGGAAGGCATTCCAGAATTGTTTTTACTTAGTTTGAATGAAGTTGCCCCAAGGCACATCCATGGAAACAGGAGAACATATGACTGAAAGAACAGTCAGTAGACAGAAAGCACAGCAAATTAGCTTTTTGGAAAGGGAAATAGTTGCAATAAAAAAGGGCAGCAAAGGATGATAGAAACAGGCTTATTGGGACCCAGGTGGAACTGGACAACCCAAATTGCTAAAGCAGGGTCAAAAAGGCTCAGGCATAGTGGGGACAGCGCAGAGAACATGAACTTGTGCTGATCAAGGTTGCAGGGCAGATGATAATTGATGTGGAGGATGATAAGGGAAAGGATAGGGATTCCTTGGGAGATGGTTGATAGTCAAGTTGCTAGCTAATGGGAACAGGGACATTTGGCTGTTGTTATAGGTCTCACTTTTCCAGGATTACTCAGAGGATATTAGCCTCCTCAGTATTATTTATTTAGCAGGCTGAGAAATTCCCCTTCCTAGAAATAGTATTTTAGCAGAGTCTCAAAGTTATTGGTTATTGGTGAGTTTGAGTGTATTTTCATGTTGTTATAAATAATAGTTTGCATTTCTTCCTTCATAAATTTGTTTTGGTTATTGATTCCTCCAAATGAGAAATATATTCTGGATATGATACCTTTATCAGATAACTTTGTTTACTGAAATTTTAATTTTAAATAATTTATTTTGTTGTTCAAAAAATCCTCAGCTTTATGTAACCAAAGCCATCAGTTTTATCTTCAATAATTTCTTCTTTCAAGTTGGTTAAAAAAATTAGTCTTCCATAGTTGAGACAAACACATTCCTTATTCTTCAGTTCCTAAAATAATTTAAAAGATATTTATATCACTGATCTAATTAGAGTTTATTATAGTATATTTTGTTAGATGGGGAACCAAAATGCTGGTAAGTGTTTAATGGCTGTCTCTGAAAAGCACAACACACTTTTACACTTAATCTTTTAATTTAATTTACTATCTATTAATTTATAATTTGATTATAAGTTAATTTGGTTGTTAACATTTTCTCTATCATTTTATTAATTCTAAACAATCAAAAATAACAAATCAAGCCCCAATTTGTAGCATTTGCTGATTCCTGAGATTTAGTATTTGTACTGAAAATTTAATAATTGATCAGGAATGGGGCAATTAGGTGGTGCAGTGGGTAGAGCAGGCAGTTCTGAAGTCGGGAGGACTTGAGTTCAAATTTGACCTCAGACATTTAACACTTCCTAGCTGTGTGACCCTGGACAAGTCACTTAATCCCATTTGCCTCAGCTGGGGGGGGGAGATTTGGCCAAGAGTTTTTTTGCTCTGTAGTTTTATAGTTTTTCCATCAGTTTTTATTGAATAGTTTTTCTTCCTTTATTTTTCTTTTGACAGTATCAAATACACACTTTTTTTTTACATTCATTGGGGTCTGCTTTTGGTTTCTTAATGGTTCTATTGCATTGCTCTATCTAGCTATTAATTTCATCCTACAGTTATTATTAAAGGGTGTAATTTTAGCCTGATGAAGGTATCTTTATAAATGTATACCATTTAGTGCTATGAATTAGAATCTTTGAATCTTGGGCTGAATTTACCTTCAACACATGAATGAGTGAGCCTTCAAGTTAGACATGACTGAAATGGAAACACTACATTGATAAGTGTTTGTCTCCTCCTAGTGTTTTTCCTTCCACTTACCACCTCATTTTGCTGAAATGCATTTATACAAAAACAGGATAGAAACACAAAGGTTCTGTGATGTTTTCCGATTTTTTTTTAAGATTTCAAGCACAAAAAAACCTGTCAATAGTCAGTGAATGATCTGCTATGCTCAATTATACAACCCAAACATATGTATTTTTCATAAAATAAATAGAGATTTTATACTTATTCTCTCTCTCTTCCATTGTTAAGTAACTGACATTTACATAGTTCCTTACGGTCTAAGAAATATTTTACACATATCTTAGTTTATCCTAATAAAATTTTTATAAAATAAGTGTTACAGGTACTATAACCCCAATTTTACAAATGATAAACCACTGGTATAGGGAGAAAAATTAAGGAAAGAAATATTCACAACATAGATTTTTCTTATTTTGTTGGAGATACTTGGCTTGATTGACTTTTGGTTTTTAGTTGTTTTTCAGTCGTGTCTCACTCTTTGGGTTTTCTTGGCAAAGATTCTTGAGAGGTTTGCCATTTTCTTCTCCAGCTCATTTTACAGATGAGGAAACAGAGATAAACAGGTTTAAATGGTTTGTTTTGGGTTACACATACAGTTAGTGTCTAAGGTTGGATTTGAATTCAGGAAGAGAAATCTTCCTGATTCCAGGTCTTGAACTCTAGTCACTGTGCCACCTAATTGCTCAATTAATCTGTCCCTCAGCATCTAGTCATTTTCATAATTCCTTACTTTGATATGTTCCTTTCAGGTGGCTCCTTCATGAAAGCTCTTTCTGCAAGGAAAAACCAGCTTTCTTCTCTGTAGCAAAACATTTAATTGAATTATTTCAGGGGAAATTTTAGGAAACTGAATTTCATTTTGCTTTTTTTCAGTGTAATATCTGTTAGAGCACTACCTGCTTTAAACCTTTGTGATTTGCACAGGTCCAAAAAACTATTATGCGCTGTTTGGGAAAGTTTCCATGAACATTTATTTATTGGAAGGACTTGTCTGTCATATTCAGTTTATTGTAGCACAATCTATGAATGTGATGAAATGGAAAACAAAAAGAAAGAACCTTAGTTTCCTCATCTGGAAAATGAAATGGTAACCACTTCAATATCTTTACCCGACTTGAAGCCCAACACTTTGACTACTGTGCCATCTAGCTGTCCCAGAATCATTTCAAATTCTGCTTCAGACACTTAACTAGCTATGTGATCATATACAAGTCAATTAATTTCTGTCTATCCTTATCTGAGAAATGAGGATCATAATATCACCTATGTTATGGGTTTATTGTGAGTATTAAATGAAATAATATTTGCACAGTACTTCACAAATACTAAAGAGCTATATAAATGTTATTATTATTGTTGTTATTATTATTATTGAATTGAAAGTATTATTACTACGCGGTGATTTTTAAATCTAACTGAATTGGTTGTGTAGGACAATGGAGTAAAACTCAAACAGAAATGGGGGCCACAAAATGGTACATAAGGATTCCAGCAGGCTGCTTATTGACTTAGTTTTAAAATGTAATAATTATGTTTTATTATTTTTAATTTATTTTGTCAAAATAAACTGGGTGTACATCCTGTCTCCGATTTTTTTTAGATTACTGATTTTGCACAAATCCTCCCATCTCTCTGATGTTCAATTTATTCATCTGTAAAATGGGGAGAATAATACTTATACCACCTAATTTACAGAATTACTGTGAAGAAAGTGCTATAAATTGAATTCAGCAAACATTTACTAGCAACTCCCATGTACTAGACATTGGAAATTCAAAAATTAAAGCATTTTTTGCTTTCAAGGTTTATCTAGATAAAAGAGTTTCCTTTCTGGATTTCTCTGAAAGAAGAGAGGGAAAATGCATTTGAATAAAAATGTTTTTTGAAAAATGTTCTAAATTTCTTGCTTGAGAGTAGATACTCTGGCTCTCTCAGACCCAGGCTGCTAACATCTGCACTCCACCCCTTCTAGAGTACTCTGGGGGATTTGGGTGGATTTTATAATGCTATTAATTCTATCTTCTATCATCTTTTTTTCTTCTATTATTCAGTAATTAGTGCCTTAGTTCCACTCAACCAGGGAACATCAGTTAGCTTCATAAAGGGATATTTACTTCAAAAACAGAGCAGGAAAAATGTAAAGACATTTTCTCTGACACTTTGAAGGTATATTCTTCCCTATGTCACCTCCATCTCTGCGGGGACTAGGATTAAAAGTTAAATCAGTTTCTTGCATAGAACTGATCCTGTTGGGGTTCAAAACAGACCCCCAAAAGGTTGGGGTTCCAGACAGATGTAGTGAGGTATCTCAAAAGAATTTGCAGGTTCAGACCCATCTTGAAGTCAAAGGGCAAAACTTATTATAAGTGCAATGCCAATTTAAGTGGGCTAAATTCCAAAGGAATTTTGCAAAGAACCAGGAGCAAGGAGATAAATTTATAGGAAAAAGAAAGATCAGATGCTTGCTAATTTTATAGCTTAGAAGAAGAATTGAGGAGTGGTCTTAGTATTGAATTCTATGGCTTAGATTGCCTCAGAAAATTTGTTATTGTTCACCAACAGAATGATATGTGACAGCCAGCATTGTTTGTTGTAACTACATCACTCCCGAGGCCAGGCAGTTTTAAGGTTAAGGCCAGGTAGCCTTAGGGTCATTGTTATATCCGCCCTAGGAGCTATACCAATCCCACAAAATTCATGCCCCAATGAGGCATCTTTGGTTATCTCAGCTACTGAGTTGCAGTCCTGAAGGTCATTCCCAAAGGTCACTTCTGGCTCTTTTAGATATCAATTATACACTGACTCTGGAGCCCAGGCTCTGGAATAACGGGATGTAGATGAGCCTTTTGGGTCTTTGGTAACACCAATTTCTATTGCCTTCTAAAACAGAAAAGAACTAATGTAGAGGAATGGGGCTTTTTCTCAAGGTCATATGGTTTCAGAGGGGAGAAGGCTCACATCAGAAAAAACTGACAGACTTTTCTGAATACTTCTGCAGCCAATTAATGAATCTTATTTTCAACATAGGCTTAGCCTGACAGGAACCAGTTACAGAATATTCACTTCTCTTCTAGGGACTTCAACTCCATGTCATCAAGTCTCCTCAAACAAACTCCCTAGCTTCTTCATTTGTGGAGAGTGTGATGGGATCTGCATATGAACTTAACCCCCTTTATACTTTAATTCATTCTATTTTGTTGTTAGCATTCTGGTAAGTGTGATAGTTATTGGATATTTAGTTGTTGTTCAAATTTTAATTAATTAAATTCATTTCAATAAGCATTTAACTACCTATATGTTCAAAGCATTGGAGACATAGAGACAAAGAAAGAAAGAAAGAAAGAAAGAAAGAAAGAAAGGCCTTACCCTCAAGAGGCTTACATTCTACTTCAGAAGTTTTACAATCTATTTTTGAGTTCACTTTAAAGGTCTTCAGTTTCACAATAGAGTGGGGACTCAAGCCATGATGCAAGCATATAGCACTTATTTTCCAAATATTTAACAATGTGCTTAGTAATTCAAAGGAATGCTTAAGTGCACAGAAAATTATCTACATAATAACTTCATAATGAATATCAATAAGATGAATTACATTTGCCTTCTATTAAAGGAAAAAAAACACCCTTTGTACTCTCTGTTGTAGGTACAAGTCTACCAAAACAATTTTTATTAATAATTCATCCTGAGGGTTCCACTTACAAATAGGAAAATGTCTTTACCGCTCTAGAAAACCATCTTCTTGAAAAAGCCTTTATTAATTTCCCTTAATTCTAGTTCTTCTGAGATTACTTCCAATCTAACCTGCACAGAATAGAAATGTACATATTTGTTTTTAAATCTTCTCCTCCATTAGAATATAAGTTCCTTGAGAGCAAAAACTGTTTTTGCCTTCCCCAGTTTTTTTTTTTTTTTTAGCATATTATGGGCACATAGCAAATGTTTGCCTCAATGTAATGCCTCAAGTTATCATCTAATAACTCTCCTGCCACTTACAGTCAAATTTCTAGACATAGTTGCCTACACTCTGCCTTCATTCTTTGCTTCTACTCAATTTCTAATACTTTGTAATCTGGATTTTTAACTTTTATCACTCAACTGAAAATCTCCTCTCTATGATTACCAGTGATTGCTTAATTAGTAAATTCACTGTTCTCTACTCAGTGTTCATTCTTCTTGACCTTTCTACAGTATTTGACCCACCTTGCCTTTCTCCTTTTAACTCCCTCTGGGGTTTTTTGACACTGCTTTCTCCTACCTCAGATGCTTTTTAGCTATGTGACTTGTACAAATCACTTAATCTTTTCAGCCTCAGTTTCCTCATCTGTAAAATGAGGATAATAATTGCATCTACCTCACAGGTTTGTTGTGAGAATCACATGAATTAACATGTATAGTGCTATGAGAACATTAAAGTATCATATAAATAATTATTCTTCTATTCCTAACTCTTCTATCTCACTATTCCCACATAGTTTACTTTGATGTATCATTATTCATGGTTTGCTATCTAAATATGAGTTTACCCCAAGACTCTATCTTTGGTTTTAATTTTTCTCCCTTAGCTATCTCATCAATTTTCATTGCTTCAGTTATTATCTCTATGTAGATAACTCTCAATTCTATATATCTTGCCTTTTTCTGTTTCCTAAGTTCATCAGTCAGTTCCCTATTGGACAATGTCACATAGGCCATTGGATTCTCATATTTAATGTCTTTACTTCAAGACATCTTAACTCACCTCTCCCCTAACCTATCTATTTATGGCTGGGCCCAAAGCAGGTCCATCCAGTGATTCAAGTTTGGGATTGGTATGAAATATTTAACAAAAGAAATATACTCAACAATATCAATTAAAGGACACTATGACTATTGCTTCCTTTGGATGGACTCCAATGCCTCCTTCTAAGATATTATAGAAGGGTCTCAGCTCTTAAAAGTGTCATTCAAGGACTTTAGCAAACTGGATCTACCTTACCTTTCCATCTTTATTTCACATTAATTACCTTTATATTCACTGAGTTCCAAACAAATATCTCTGGCTTCTGTGAATTTGCAAATACTGTCCCCTTCTACCTGGAATGCAATTTTTCTTATTTTTTATTTTCTCCTTTCCATGTTAAGGATAGATATCAATCTCTCTGTGAAACTTTCTTCCATAGTGCTAATTTCTCTGCTATGTCTATCTTTCATATATATTGTTTTCCTCAATTAGAATGTGAAGACAGGGGCTATTTTTTTTTCTCTTTGTATTCCCAGTCTCATTATAATGTCTTGCACATAATAGGAGCTTAACAAATGCTTGTTGAACTAAATTGGATCTCCCCAGTGTTTAGCAGAGTGCCAAGATACGCATGTGTTTAATCAATGCTTGTCAACAGACTGCCCTTTGCTCTTCTCTTATTAGACTTCATATTGATATGGTGCAGTTTCTAGATGTAGCAATAATCCTAAGGCCATCTGGCCTTGAGAATGATATAGTTGAAAATAATATATTTTTTCCCATGGGTTATCCTATTTTACTCTATATGACCAGAATTTACTCTATATGACCAGAATGCTATGGCCACAAATATTGCTGGTTCTCAGATAACAGCCTGTTGGTTAGTGATAACAGAGTTTCTCAGACTAATGAGTAATAATAATGAGGTGCTTAAAGTTGAGGCAGGTGCAGAACAAAATTGGATGTACGCCACTTGACCTAGTGATGTTTCATGTCTAAGAATACACCTCTGGAAGGTTGCCTCCTTGAGCTCTGCCCAGAGAATTATGGGTATTGCACCTGCACACAAAATCAGAACCAGACAATTCCTCAACTCTACCTCTAAGCCTTAAAATTATCTTATCAGTGACATGAAGCACCTGGTTTCTTTAACTTTTTCCTATAAATTTATCTTCTTGTCCCTGATTCTTTGGAACTTGACCCACTTTAATTGGTGCTATAATTATAATAAACTTTGCTCTTAGACTTGGAGATGAGCCTGAACCTGCAAATTCTTTTTGAAATACCTCATGTCACCAGTTTAGAATGCCAAACTTTTTTGGGGTTCTCCTTTGAACCCTAACAGTATTACATTTACTGTGAATTCCCTATCTTGCTATGGGCTTGTAAACTTGTTCTTTGCAGCTCCATGACCAAAATGAGAACTGTTTTTAAAAACTGATTTCATCAACGTAGGTAAATAATTCTTAAAGAGGATGCACTGAGTTAGACCATCTTTGAAGCTGTGCTGCAAATTGTATAAACTTGAATATACGTGATTCTCAATACAGTGCCATGAGTGAAAAAAAAAAAACAGTTTTTGAGAATTACTTTTATAAGGAACTCCCTTTTTCAAGGCATATATAGCACCAATTTTGTAAATTGAGCAATTAGAAAGTTGTTTTCAATTTAATTTAAGCCTTTGTAAGGGTGAAATAACTTGTTCAGAGTCACATAACCTGTATATGTATCAGTTAGGACTTGAACTCAAGTCTTCTTGGCTCACAAGCTAGTTCCCTATATAAAATATTATGCTGCCTCTTTGTTTCTTTGTTTCTTTCTTC
>JAJPUD010006099.1:101442-115549 GCA_023553655.1 Myrmecobius fasciatus | reverse complement strand
AGAAGAAGAAGAAGAAGAAGAAGAAGAAGAAGAAGAAGAAGAAGAAGAAGAAGAAGAAGAAGAAGAAGAAGAAGGAAGATGAGGAGGACGACGAGGAGGAGAAGGGAAAGGAGGAGGAGGAGAAGGAAAAGGAAAAGGAGAAGGAGAAGGAGGAGAAGGAGATGAAAGAACAAGAAGAAGAAGGAAGAGGAGGAGGATGAGGAGGAGGAAAAGGAGAAGGAGAAGAAAGGTGGGGGAGGAGCAGGAAGAGAGATGAGATATGCAAAAAGAAAAAGAAAAAAAGAGGAAGGAGAGCAGGGCCTTGCCCCTCTTATGTAGCCATCTTTGAAATGATTTCCCTTCCTACCCCCAATCATTGGGACCAATAATGGCTAAACAAGTGACCAAAAAAGTGAAGCTGCTGTAGTGACTGCTGACAAGTCTAGCAAAAGCATTTTCATCAAACAAGATGAAAATCATTCCTGAAGATGATTAGTTGGAGAAAGACTACAGATGCTATGAAGTAGAATAAGTGCTGTAGAATGACTACAGAAGCTTTTAGAGCTGATGATATTAAGTAATGGTCTAAATGGTTGTTTTTGTTTATCTTCATTTTAAAGAGGACCAGTGACATCATATGTGATGTTTTGAATGTTTTAACTAGTGCTGAAGGGGATAGGGGGTCATGACTCTAGAACTAGAAGGAGGAATTAAATAGTTCAGCAAGATGCCAGGACATCATATTATCTAAATTATTTAGATGTGCTATCTCAAACCAGTCATATTCTAACTCATCAAGATGTCTTCCAAATGAGAGTAAAAACCACAGGTAGGAACTCATGTTTGTTCTTCAAAGATCTGTACTTCAAGATGTTTGATGGGGGTGATGAGCAAGCTAAAAGAAAATGCTAAATACTGTTTTGAAGGTATGACTGTGATTATGGAGTCAGCATACCCGAAAATGAAGAAAGGCACAGGATATATTGAAGTTTGAAACTATTTGACAGAATTTATAACAACAGATGGTTTTCAAACACATCAATCATTTTCTTCCTGAACAAAAAAAATCTTTTAGAAGAAAAACTAAAGAAAACTACTAACTCTTTGTATCTAGAGTATATAGATTCTAAAATACATGGAAAGAATTATATATATATATTTAATTATAATTAAATTTTATTTGTTAATTAATGAAAATATGCCTTTTTTCTCATAACATCCTCTTTCCTCCCTTGAAAAAGAAAGAAAACTGAAACATTTAAAGGAAAAGACATTTAAACAACAGATGCAAAAAAAGATTGACTGTATCCTCAAACTCTATGCCTCAATCTGCACCTGAGTCTGTAACCTTTCTAAAGGAGAAGGGTCTAAAGACTTAAATGAAAGTAAAGATACCAAAGAAATCTGAACTCACTTTACTTGCATCATTGACACTAATACTGTGCAATTTGCTTTTGATGATGTAGATGTCATCATTAAAAGCAGCTTAAGGGAATTTGAGCTTTATTAAGTGACAATAATGTTTATAAAAGTTTTTATTATATGGAGCATTGAGAAGCAGGCTTGTTTTGCTGCCCATGGGACAGTAACCAGTGTGAAGGGAATAGGTTGACAGCAGCACACAAAATCTTAACACACTTCAGCACAGTCTTCTATAATAGGGATCTGTTAATTGGCATGTCATGCTGAAATAAGAGACTAGAAGGAGAATAGCTCTAAAGTGTGATTTGATTATCACAACTGGGGTTTCATAATCTCAAATACTTTAGGCTGTTTTAAATTTGAGGCATGGCATTCCAGAACTTTAATAAATAACTTACATTTGGTTTTTCCTCTTTTAAAAAACCACCACTAGTCTATTTAAATTTTTTTCCATCAAAATATATCTCTTTTAAATTTATTTCCTTATTTATAAAAGAATTTTATTTAAAAACAAAATTTAAGAAGCCCCACAACTATGTACATGATGTGATCAGATCATCTTGAAATTATTCTGCTGAGTAGAAACTCTTTGTTTTTATTTGTACAGTCAGAATTTAATATTACTATTTAAAACTCTTTTTGAGCTATTATAACTGTCATGGAATTTTTGAGAGAATATTACATTACCATGCTGTTCAAAATATTATAATAATTTCTAAGAGGTAACAATATTTGAGATATTTTTTCTATGTCATCACAAAATGCAATTTCTTCAGTGCCAAGTCGTAATACTTGTTCATCCTCATGGAGCCACATGGGAAGTATTATAGTCTAGCAGATCAGGAGGTTGCCCTGATTATTCCCCTAATATGTTCTCCTAACATACACTCTCTTAATACAAACTGAATTTCAAGATAATCCATGATCCTTCTGACTCCATGGATCCACACAAACATTTTCCAGTGCTTAGAACACTCTTCTTCCGTATCTTTGCCATCAAAATTTCTCTCATCAAAGCTGATCCCACTTATGTACAACTTCCTCCATATTGAAATCTTTCCTCTTGCTAAGAATGAGTTCTCTCCTTTTTTTCAGAGTTTCTTGGAGTCTTTTGACTGAACCTTTCTTTTCCATTTATCACATTCTACCTTGTTTGTGTACATGTCTAAATTTATTGAAGGGAGGACAGTGATTTTTCCTTTCTGCATCCCTGATCCCTAGCACAGTGCCTGCCACATGGCAGGCACTTAAATATTTATTGAGGCCTTTTGAGTAAGTCCACTTTACAAGGTTGACTTGACAATGACAAAGTACTCCAGAGTTCTTGACCTAGTTGATAAGACTGTATATATCTGTGATGGCATTTGTTCTTAATGTTATTATTTATGAATGTTAACAGCCCTACTTGTGCTTGGACTGGCCAAAAACAATCCCAAACAAACCAAAATTAAAATAAAAACAAAACAAACCCTTGTTCCCAGGGTGGGAAGAGAGGAAGCTACTTTAAGATCAGAACTGGATGATAGGACTTTTTAAGATCCTTCAAAAAAGAAGAAAAGAATGGTAACGAGGGTCTTTCCTGATATATGGAACAGCAGGCACCTGAATGATTATATTAGAATCAGCAACATCAAACAACAACAACAGCTATATACTCCATTGTGTGTTTGGAATAATGGTTCTCCACGTATTGTCCAAAGACCCTTATGGTGCTAAAGATCTTTTCAGGGGATCCTGGATGTCAAAAGTATTTTCATAATAGTAAGAAGACTTTAAATTTCTATTATGGAAAATATCAATAGATATTAAGCCATATAAACTAAAACTCTTTGAGGGGAGGGTTTTTAATTTGGAAAGTAAAAAGGGATTCTGAGACCAAAATGTTTGGAAGCCATTGGTTCAGAGTTCTTTTCCTGGGGTCTCAATTGATGGCTTTGGTTTGAGGGAAGCAACTGCAGATGTCACTGATATCAGCTACCCCTTTCCCCTCAATTTAATTCTGAACTCAGCAACCTTTCCTTCCACTCCAGGAAGAAGGACAATTCCCAGAGTCTTTGTGGCCAAAGTCTTGCCAAAGGACTGTTACAAACTAATTAAAATAGGATTGGTAGCATTATCTCACAGAAAGAACTTTGGGTTTAGAATCAGATTTGGAATTGCATTTCAGCTTTGCTTCTTACTGTTGTGTGAATCTTTGACAAGCCATCTGCCCTCTTAAACCTAATTTTTCTTATCTGTAAAATGAGTGGACTGGACCTGATGCTTAAATTTCCTTCCAGCCCTAAATCAATGATCCTATGAAGCACAGAATCTTAGAGCTAGAAATGAATTTAAAAATTATTTAATCTATAGATATGCCCCACAAAAGACCATCACAAATAATAAACAGAGAGTAAGCCCATTTATATAAACAGATAGCAAAGAGAAAATGGAGAGTTATACAGATTAAAGTGTACCAGAAAATATGAAAACATGAATAAGCTTTTTAAATAGGAGCCAGATGAGATCTTATTTAATCAAGACAGACCTTGTTCTCAATCATGGATAAATCATCTAGAGGAAATCAGTGACATGTTAAAAGAGCTAGTTCCTCCTCCAAATATGCAGGAGAACCTCTTTCTTCTCCTTGGATCTGGTCCAAGATGGATTCTGAAACCAAAAAGGAATGAAGAAAAAATGTTTCCTCTCTACAAAGTTCTAACACTAATTCTCTTCACACAGACATGTAGTTTCATATTGATACTCTTTACAAATTAGGATAGTCTCCTGCAAAATATTCTTGGCTTGACTAGAAAATTGAGCTACATATACACATTTTTTTGTTTGTTTTTTTGCTGAGGCAATTTGAGTTAAGTGACTTGCTCACAGTCACACAGCTAGGAAGTGTTAAGTGTTTGAGACTAGATTTGAAACTCAGGTCCTTCTGACTTCAGGACTGGTGCTCTATCCACTGCACCTGCTAGCTGCCCCAACATATACTTATCAAGAGATATAATGTGGTATAGCAGAGAGAGAGAGAGAGCATGCTGGTGCTAGGATAACCTGAGTTTAAGGACTATCTCTTGACATATATGGGTTGGGTGATTCTAGGCAAGTCTCAATCTCCCTGGGTTCCAGACAACTCTCTGAGATTCTAGGTTATGGAGCACTTACTGATCTATATTGGTAGAGGAAATTTCCTCATCAGAAGTTTATTATGTTAATTAAATTGCTAGTATCATCCAAAAAATAGTACTTCTATTTATCTATGTTCTTTTTAGCATTTATATTCATATATATGTATAATTTATACACACTACATATATGTATACATACTTAAATTCCTTTACATTCTCATGTATATATGTGCATACACATATAATTATAGTACATTTTTGAAGGCAGGTAGTAAAAAAGGATTTGTAGTTACAATTTTATTGGTGTGACGAGCTCTTAGTTTGGAAACCCCAGTGATGGAAAATTGGCAATTTGCTTGTAACTTCTAGTCTTAGAAAGTTGCCCTAGGAGGCTTGCTTGTTGTTTATCCTTTCTTCTTGAAGAGGACCATGACATCTGGAAGGTGATGTCATGATTTGCAAGAAATTTAAATTTGAACAAGTGAGGATTATGCAGTCATCAGCCAGAATCAAGATGGCAGAGTAAAGGCAGGGTATTATCCAAACTTTCCCTTAACCCCTGCCAAATATATTTAAATAATGGCTCTAAAAATCCTGGAATAGCAGGACTCACAAAAAGATAGAGTGAAACAATTTTCCAGCCCAGGAGAGTTTGGATGGTCAGCAGGAGAGATTTGCATACCCAAATGAGGGTGGAGGGCAGTCCAGTGCAGGCTGCACCAACATAGTCCCAGCCCTAGTCCCAGCAAACTTGGAAGAGGCCTTGGGAGCCAGTAAATCAGCAGTGGTAGTGGGTCCTTCTGGAGTTCTCAGTCCACAAATAGTAAGGGAGTTGAACAACTGGTCAGAAGGAAATTACAAGGGGTCTCTTTGCAAGCACTAAGTCAGGGCTTTGTGGCTTTGCCCATATCCTAATCCAAGTCACAGTCCTGGGTGGCAGTCCCAGGATGAGGAGGAGCATTAGAATACCAGAGCTTATGGCCACAATGGAGAGGGGGACGCTCTTATTAATTCCAGGGCAGAAAGAGTGCTTGTAATCAATCACAACCCAGAACACAGGCCAGGAGAGTAATAAATTCATCTCTCCATAGATTATATCACCTTGGAAGAACTGAAAACTACTTGCCTTAGAAATATTTCTGAAAACAGCTGCACAGAGGCAGCAGAACCAAGATGTCAGAGTGAAATCAGGGACTTGCCTGAGTTCTCCCAAACCCCTTCAAATACTTTTAATAATGACTTAACAAATTACAGAGCATCAGAGCCCATACAAAGATGGAGTGGAATAATTTTCCAGCTGAAGGCAGCTTTAAAGGTTGGCAGGAGGGGTCTATTGCATCAGGGTGGGTCTGGAACACAATCAGGGTGCAGGCTTTGCTAGCACAACCAGGGATCCAGGAAACTGGGAGTGGGCCTTAGGTTCTCTGAATCAGTGGTGGCAATCTCCAGACCTCTTAGCCTAGAGATGCTAAGGATGACTGGGAAAGTGGGCAGGAAAGATTTGTCATACTAGCATATGAGCGGAGCCCCAGCAAACCAGGAGTGGGTTTTGGAAGCCACTGAATCAATGCTGATGGTGGCAGCATTGCAGCAGCCTCTGGAGATCTCATTACACAGGTATGGGAACCTAACAGCTGGTCAGAGGGAGATTGAAGGGACCTCTTTGCTGGCATTGAGACAGATCTTGGTAGCAATTCTGGCTCACAGTATAGGCTCCTAGAAGTATTACTGAACTGCCAAAAACTTCTGAAGCTTGGGACATTACATCCTTCACCATAAAAATAGAGCTTTACTTTAACAAAGAGTTAAAATCCAAGTAATTGGTTGGGAAAATGAGAAAATGACAGAGATTCTGACCATAGAAAGTTAACAAGAAAAATAACAAGAAAGTTGAAAATACACACTCAGAAGAAGATAATAAATCCAAAGTTCTTACATCCAAAGCATCCAAGAAAAATAAAAATTGGTCTCAGAGATGAAAGTGTCAAAAGGGATTTTGAAAATCAAATCAGAGGGATAAAGAAAAAATTGGGAAGAGAAATGAGAATGATGCAAGAAAACCATGAAAAACAAGTCAATAGCTTGTTAAATAATACAAAACCAAAAATATTGAAGAAAACTTCACTTCAAAAGATAGATTAGGCCAAATGGTAAAAAAAAATCACAAAAAGCAGAATTGGCTAAATGGAAAGAGAGGCCCAAAATTTTCTGAAGAAAAAGTTTTTAAAAAGTAGAATTGGTCAAATGGGGGGAAATTCACTGAAGAAAACAACTCTATAAAAGTAGAATTAAGCAAATGGAGAAAGAGGTGCAAAAGCTCACTGAAAAAATAATTCCTTAAAAATTAGAATCAAGAAAATGGAAGCTAATGACTTTATGGGAAATCAAGAAACAATAAAACAAAACCAAAAGAATGAAAAAAATAGAAAACTGTGAACTTTGTTCTTGGAAAAACAACTGACCAGGAAAATAGATTCAGGAGAGATGATTTAAAATTTATTGGACTACTTGAAAGCCATGATTTAAAAAAAGAGCTTAGACATCATCTTTTAAGAAATTGTCAAGAAAAACTGTCTTGATATTTTAGAACCATAAGATAAAATAGAAATTGAAAGAATCTACTGATCACCTCCTGAAGGAGATCCCCAAATGAAAGCTCCCAGGAATATTATAGTCAAATTCAAGAGCTCCCAGGCAAGCAGCCAGAAAGAAACAATTTCAGTATCATGGAGCCATAGTCAATATAACTCAAGATTTAATAGCTTTTACATTAAAAGATAAGAAGTCTTGGAATATGATATTCTGGAGGGCAAAGGAGCTAGGATTATAATAAAAAATCACCTACCCAGCAAAACTGACTATAATCCTTCAGGAGAAAAGGTGGATATTTAATGAAATAGATGACTTTCAAGCATTCTTGATGAAAAGCCCAGAGCTGAATAGAAAATTTGACTTTTAAATACAAGACTCTAGAGAAGCATAAAATGATAAACAGGAAAAGGGAAGCATAAGAGGCTTAATAAAGTTAAACTGTTTACATTTTTATATGGGATGATGATACTTGTAATTCCTAAGAACTTTTTCATTATGAGGACAGTTAGAAGAAGTATATATAGACAGAAAGCATAGATGTGAGTTGAATGTGAAGGGATAATATCTAAAAAATAAAATTAAGGAATAAGAGAAAAAGGGAAAAGGAGAAATAGAATAGGGTAAATTATAGCATATAAAGAAGGCAAGATAAAGGTTTTACACTGGAGGGGAAGATGAGCAGATAAATGGAAATAAGTGAACCTCACTCTCATCAGAATTGGCTCAAAGAGGGAATAACATAAATGTTCAATTGGTTATAGAAATCTATCTCACCTTATAGGATAGTAGGAAGGGAAGAGAATAAGATGGAAGAAGGTGATAGAAGGGAGGGAAGATTGGGTTAGAGGACAGTCAGAAACAAAACACTTTTGAGGAGGAACAGGGTGAAAGAAGAGAAAAAATAGAATCAACAGGAGGGGAAATAAAGTTAGCAAGAGTATGAAAAAAATTTGGAGCATTTTTCTCTGATAAAAACCTAATTTCTCTCTTTTTTTATTAATACTTTTTATTTGCAAAACATATGTATGGGTAATTCTTCAACATTAACCCTTACAAATCTTTCTGTTACAAATTTTTCCCCCCTACTCCCCACCCCTCCCCTAGATGGCAGGATATTCACTACATGATAATTATGTTAGAATAGTTAAGAAATCGAATATATGTATAGTTATTGCCACACATAATTTTTTTTTGTTCAGGAGAAATCGTATCTACAAGAAAGAATAATCCGATAAAGGAAATACAATGCAAGCAAACCTAAATAGAGAACATGAAAATGTTATGTTGTGGTCCACATTTCACATCCCTCTCTCTGGGTGTATATGGCTTTCTTCACTGAACAATTGGAATTGGTTTGAAGCATTTCATTGTTGAAGAGAGTCATGTCCCTTAGAACTGATCCTCAGTTGTTGCCATGTATAATGATCTCCTGGTTCTGCTCATTTCACTCAGCATCAGTTCATGCAAGTCTCTCTAGGCTTCTCTGAAATCGTCCTGCTGGTTGTTTCTTACAGAGCAATAATATTCCATAACATTCATATACCATAATTTATTCAGCTACTCTCCAATTGATGGGCATCCATTCAGTTTCCAGTTTCTAGCCACTACAAAAAGAGCTGCCACAAACATTCTTGCACATGTGGGGCCCTTTCCTTCTTTTATGATTTCTTTGGGATATAAACCCAATAGAAACACTGCTGGGTCAAAGGGTATGCACAGTTTGATAAATTTTTGAGCATAGCTCCAAATTGCTCTCCAGAATGGTTGGATCCGTTCACAGCTCCACCAACAATGCATCAGTGTCCCAGTCTTCCCACATCCCCTCCAACATTCATCGTTATCTTTTCCTGTCATTTTAGCCAATTTGACAGGTGTGTAGTAGTACCTCAGAGTTGTCTTAATTTGCATTTCTCTGATCAATAGCGATTTGGAGCACCTTTTCATATGATTATAAATAGAAAAACCTAATTTCTCAAACATATAAAGAACTGAATCAAATTTGTGAAAATAAGAGCCATTCCCTAATTGATAAATGATCAAAGATATGAACAGTTTTCAGATGAAGCAATCATAGCTGTGCATAGCTGTATGAAAAAATGCTTTAACTCTCTGTTGATAGACGAAATGCAAATTAAATTAATTTCTGAAGTACTGTCATATACATATTAGACTGACTAATAGTACAGAAATGGAAAATGGTAAATATTGTAAGGGACAGGAGGGAAAACAAGGCATTAAGGTATTGTTGGAGTTTTGAACTGAATTTAATTATTGTTTAGAGGAATTTGGAACTATCCCCAAAGGACTATAAAACCATGCATATTCTTTGATCTAGCAATTTCACTACTACTAGTTCTCTACCCTGAAAGAGATAAGAAAGAAAAAGGAAAAGGACCTATATGAACAAAAATATTTATAATAGCTCTTTTCTGGGGGCAAAGAATTGGAAACAGGAATGCTCATCACTTGGAAAATGACTAAGTAATTTGTGGTATGTGATGATGGTGAAGTACTATTGTGCTATAAGAAATGATGTGCAGGGTGCTCTCAGAAAAACCTGGAAAGAGAGAAAAATGAGAAAGCGGAAGTTGATGCAAAGTGAAATGTACTGTATACAAAGTAACCACAATATTATAAGCTGATCAGCTGTGAATGACATAACTATTCTTAGTGATACAATGATCCAAGATAGCTCTGAAGGAGTTAAGATGAAAAATGCTATTCATACCCATAGAAATAACTGATACTATCTGAATGCAGATTGAAGAACACTTTTTAAAAACTTTATTGAGAGTTGGGTTTTTTTGTGTGTGTGTATGTTTTCTTTCACAAAATGACTATTATGTAAATGTTTTGCATAACTACACATGCATAACTTATATTGAATTGTTTACATTCCCAGTGGAAGAGGGGGAGAGAAGAAGGGAAACAATATGGTACTCTAAGTTTAAAAAAAAGTTTAAAAATGTTTTTACGGGGCAGCTAGGTGGCGCAGTGGATAGAGCACCAGCCCTGAAGTCAGGAGGACCTGAGTTCAAATCTGGTCTCAGACACGTAACAGCTGTGTGACCCTGGGCAAGTCACTTAACCCCAGTTGCCTCAGCAAAAAAAAAAAAAAAAAAAAAAAAAAAAAATGTTTTTACACATAACTTGGGAAAAATAAAATACTAAATTAAAAAAAGTTGCCCCAGAGGCATAAAGAATACATTATTTGTGGTTTCACAGCCACTATGTATTAGAGATAGGACTTGATTCCAGATCTTTCTAGGTCCAAGACTAGTCCTCTAGCCTTCTATCTACTGTGGCATAATTCCTCTCATATATACCTATAAGTCTTCTACATTGTTTCACACATCAATATTGCATTTATTTTCAATTAAGGCACATACCCTGTTTAAACTTGTCAAAATCCATAGAATTGAAAGATATATATATATGTATATATATGTACATACACACACATATATGCATGTATATATGAATGTATATGTATATATGTGCATTTATATACATTATATATATGCATACACATACATGCACATACACACAGACACACACAGACACACACACATATATCCTTTTTTTTGGCTGAGGCAATTGGGGTTAAGTGGCTTGCCCAGGGTCACACAGCTAGGGAATGTTAAGTGTCTGAGACCAGATTTGAACTCAGGTCCTCCTGAATTCAGGACTGGTGCTCTATCCACTGTGTAACCTAGCTGCCCCTATATATATATACATACACACACACACACACACACACGCGCATATATGCTTTCAATTGTTACCAGATCCTTTTTTTGCTTCTATGTGCAAACCATTGCCTGGGTGATGTGTGTTTGTGTGTCTGGTGGGGTGGACAGAGGGAGAAGAGAGAGAGAGAAAAAAAGAGAGACAGACAGACAGACAGACAGATATACAGGCAGACAGCGAGATTACCACAGTCTCTAGTAGTTCACTGTAGCCTTGTGAGTCATTATGGTCCTTTGGTATTAATTATTAAACTTCTTCTAGCCAGGAAGGACACTAGGGGAAACATAGTATTATACCCTTGTCTTTCTTCCTTCATTACAGTGTGTTTCTTGTTTTCTACTTGGTTAAGCTCAGAAAGATAGAAAATTGTAAAGCTGTTAAAGCTTCACTGGCTCGAATCATCTTGACTGTTTGGAAGGATTCCCAATCTGAGCCATTAGGACAGAGGAAGCTGAGCAAGGGCTATGTTTTGCCTCTTCTTTGGTGAACAGAGCATTCTTTGGCTGAACTTGTCTGAAAAGTAACACCACTTAATAACTTGCCTATCAATCATGCTGAGGAAAAATGTCCTTATTTGAACTTACTTGGAAACATAAACTGGTGTTTATATGTGTGTGTGTATGTGTGTGTGTGTGTGTGTGTGTGTGTGTGTGATGTTTGTGTACTTGCCAACAAGTGTGTTCACTTTCACATCTTAAAAGCAGAAGTTATAATTCTGCCACATACAAAGAATGAAATGAAGGGAGAATGGCAATTTCCTAGTTCAGGTCAAGTAAGGAGACAGAGGTTAAGCTCTCTGATGGATCCTTGAAGTGTGATGAGAAGGAAGGAGTGGTGGATTTGTAGTCATAGGACCAGAGTTTGAATTCTGCTTCTATTACTGATTGCCTGTGTTGCCATGAACAAGATATTTGATCTTTTGGGGTCTCAATTTCCTCAAATATAAAAATGAGGACTTTAGGTGATTTCTAAGATTTGTGTCAGTTCAAAATCTATCATCCTATTAAGGATGAGGCAGGTCTCATTGCTGGACATATACCTCCAAGGTGGTGAAAGACAATTGGAAAGTTTCCAATATGCTTGTATAGGAGTCCTTTTTTTGGGAAGCAAAATACTATCAAAAAAGTGGATACTCACTAATGAAAGAATTTCTTTTTTTTCTTTTTTTGGTTTATAGTTATTCTATTTATTTATTTTGTTAAAACTTTTTATTTTCAAAATATTAGCATGGATAATTTTTCAAAATGAAGGAATTTCTACAAAATTTATGTATTAATGCAATAGAATATTATTGCTTTATACAAAATGATGAAAATGAAGATTTCCAAAAAATAAGAGACTTGTAAGATGAAGGAGACTAAACCAAAAACATTAATATATACATTGATTAAAATAATGTAAACAAAAAACACTAAGACAAAGTCAGACATTAAGGAACTATCATTACCAGTCTTGAGTGCAGAGAAGCAATGAGGAAATATTTTCTCCTCCTCTCCTTGAAGAGGTGGGAGACTATGGATTTGAAATGCAGCATATGCTCTCACACAGTCATTTTAACAGTGGTTTTGTTTAACTATTTCTCTTTGTTATAAAGGAAGATTTATTATGGGATACTAAAAAAAGAGTTAGGTGAAATAACTGTGATATAAAAAGATCAACAAAATGTTCTTATTTAAAAAAGGAAATTTATACTTAAGTGGATAAGGGGGGTTTGGAAGTAATTTACAGACATTTTGAAACAATTTGCAAAGGGAACTGTTTGTTCAAATATAAGGACTGCTAGTAACATCTGAGTGTAATTTTGTCTCTAGATCTTTATGGAATCGCTCAGTTCTGTGTACAGATATAGATCAGTTTATCTAGGTGCAATTATGAACATACTAAGAAGTGGTAGGCATGTCAATAAAACTACAATTTATCCAAGATTAGAAAAATGAAATATATATTATAAGAATATCTGATTAACTTTATGTTAGGATAGGGATTGACTTCACTAAGCTATTCTGAATTATCCTTTTGCTTCTGGCTGTCAGGAGGTTTCAGTCAGGTCTTGGTTTCTCAGAAAGTAGTGAACACAAACCTTTTCATCTTTTACCTCTTTGACCACATTGGTCTTCCTGACTTCAGGGCTGGTGCTTTATCCACTGTACCATCTGGCTGCCCCACCTGTCTCTTCATTAGATATCCTTACCCTGGTTTTCCCAATCCTGATCCTTTGTTTTTTTTTTTTCCCCAGACCCCCTTTCCATGGTTCCAGAGCTGACTAGGTATTTATTTCAAAGCATACTTTGATTAATGAATCCACCAGGAAGGAAATAACTTCATTAGAAAGCTACTTCTATGTTGCTGTGTTGGTGGGGTATTTTTTGTTTGTTTTTTTTTTTTTGGCAACAAATATATTTCCAGGAAGATGTTCTTTTAGCTAAATTCTCCCTTATCCTAACATAAATAATATCTGAAATAAAGGAAAACATCAACATTAAAAAAACACTAGCAGGTTCAATGTCAAAAAAGAGGTAATTCAAATAATAATAAGGTACTCAAGTCCAAATAAAAATACAATGTTTAAGTTTATATAAGCTCTGAATCTGAAGAAGACTATGAAATTGATCAGGGAAAAGAATCCTTCTGCTGAGCACCTGATCTACCTCAAATATCTGTCAGATGAAAAGGACATTAGGGATTTCCCTTAGGAGTGCTCTTTAAATGTTTAGAGAGATAATTGCAGAGGTGGGATTGACTAGAAAAAGGTTGAGATACTTAAAATGAGAAGGCAACAGTAGCTTCATTTCACTTAAGAATAGAGCCTCAAGGATCTTTAGGAGCTGTTCTTGGTGCTGGCTTTAGACCCTAGTGTGGAAAACTCAATAATCTGCTGCTAGGACCCTTATTGCTACTTACTTGAGGCCTACCTTGTCTATCAATTCTTTCAAGAACCTTAACTATTTGGTTAAGTTTTTGATATCCTTGCTCTGTTCAGACTCCATATATTCAAACTTTCTTTTCTAAATCTTGTTTAACTGTAAAGCCTCATCTACTTTTCACTCTATTGGATTCACTCCACTTCAGGTTGGCTATGACTTGATCTGCCATTTGAGGCAGAACACTGATGTCCTTGAGCCTCAACACTTTATTCCTCCTTCTTTGCCTCCCTCCTTCCCTTTCTCTCTCTCTCCCTCCCTTCCTTCCCTTCTTTCCTCTCTCTCTCTCTCTCTCTCTCTCTCTCTCTCTCTCTCTCTCTCTCTCTC
>JAJPUD010006099.1:9564-100897 GCA_023553655.1 Myrmecobius fasciatus | reverse complement strand
TCTTTCTTTCTTTCTTTCTTTCTTTCTTTCTTTCTTTCTTTCTTTCTCTTCTTCTTCCTTCTTTCTTTCTTTCTCTTGTGTTTTTGCAACCTTGGTGAAGCATTAGCACTCTCTGATACCTTATCTTTTTGTCTCCCTCCATAATATTAGTTACTTATGATTATTGGTTTGATTATTAACACTTTATTCATTAATGTTTATTAGCACTATTTCAATGTTTTTTATGTTCATTCTCTCCTCTTCATTTCTATTACTGTCACTCTTAATACTAACCTTACCTTTTTATTAGACTACTACAATAGCTGATCTTTTCAGCTTAAAGGAAAATTAGCTAGTTGTGTGGAGGGTGAATTGAAGTAATGATATAGCTAAAAAAACAGTTAATGGCTATTACAATAATCCAATAAGAAGATAATAAGATTATGTCACTTAAAACAACAACAACAACAACAAAATGCCTCACAAGATTCCTTGATGCCTACTGAATAAAGTGCAGATTCCTCTTTCTGATATTTAAGTCTTAGTACTATATATCCTCAGTCTTTATTTTCTTATCTTTAACTATTACTGACATGCACAAGCCTGGACTCCTTTGCATTCCTTGAACATATTCTATGTTTTTTTTCAATTTAATGCCTTTGCTTATTCAGTTTCCATTATGTGAAATGCTTTTCCCCACCATTTTTTGCCTTACTTATGCTTCAACATCTATTTCAAATGATACTTCTTTCTTGAAGTCTTTCCTGATCTCCTTTAATTTTCCTCATCATTTTGTACTTTTTAAATGATAGTTTTCTTCTTTGACTGTAGTCTTTCATGTACTTGTTTTATCGTTGCTATTATAATATAAGTTCTTTGGTGGTATTATAATGTATTATATTATGATTAAATATCATCTGTTTCCTTCATCTATAATGTTTTCTATGATGGTAACATGTATCCATTCTTTTACTCATTCTAATGCTTTTTTTGCCATGCTTCTTACATAAGGTCCATGGATTTTCACAAAATGTCTATATCTACATCTTTGTACACACATGCATGTCATGTATATATACACACGTAATATATATATATAAAACATTGTTATGTACACATATATCCATGTATGAAAATCCATGCACACATATACATATAGATGTATAAATACATATATCAGAATGAAAATTTATCTATATATATATATATACTTTAACTGTTATATTCTTGTTCTAAATAGATGAAGTTGATTTTTTTTCTATGTGTTAATAGCTCACATTCACTTCATTGCTAAAATTTGGTGCTTTGGTAAGTGAATAGAATTTCCGCTCTTTTCCCCAGAGATTTTCTCCTTCAAATTTTTGGAGACATCCAAAGTTATGTTTCTTTCTCTATCACATTGGTTGCTTTCTAAGACAGAGACTCTATTGTATCCCCTTTTAGTACTTATAGATAGTATTTTCCTTTTTCCTTTCATTTTCAGTTTAAAACATTTGATAATATCAGCATGTCTCAAGGCAAAGACTTTTTATTTGTCTGTCACTATTAGATTGAAATCATACTTGAATGTGAGCCAATCATCTATATATTTTTACTCATGGAACCAGAAACCAAATCTCAAACTCTGAAATCATCTTTTTTGTCATTTGTTTAGTACATACAGCAGCTTTTCCACATCTATAACTACATTTTTTTTTCACCTGAGAAGAAAACAATTGAGCTTATGTGGGGGTGAAATGTGAGAGTACTGTCTAACATACAGGGTAATATAAGCACAGGAGTGATCATTTTGGGAGAGAAGGCTCAGATCTTATTCCCAGGGGAATTTACTAGAACATTTGTCAGTTCCTTAATTTCTCTTTCTTTTTTTCCTTTTTATTTGGCATATATATGTATACACACACACATACACACAAACACATGGAATGTGTGAGTAGACTAGACACACACACAGAGAAGGGAAGAGCGAGAGAAAGAGAAAGAGATAGATAGAGAGACAGAGACAGACAGAGACAGAAAACAGACAGAGAGACAAAGAGAGACAGAGAGAGAACATTTGTTATACACAATAAAGCACAAAGGATTCTATATGAAATTAGGAAACAATTTCATATTGCTTGGTCTAAAATTAAAGGGAGATAATAAATTCTATACTTTCAGAACTGTCGTATATTCTTCCTTTTGAAAATTTGCTTCTGTTCTTTTCTGTGCATTATTATTATTATATTTTTACAATTGCCTTTTTTGGACATAATTATTTTAAATCTCTATTCTAAGTATTGCCAAACTGTTGGGGGAAACCATTTTTTCCTTTGAGGGTTTTTTTTCTTTTGCAGTTATTATGAAGTTATCTTTGTAATGATTCTTATGCTGCTTGGTGTTTTATTTATTCATCTCCCCATTTTTAATTCCTGAAATGGAATTTTTGGTGTCTGTGATGTACTCTGCCCCCCTATATTTCTGGGGACATGGTGCCCTATTTATTTTTGTCCTGGGTCTTCCTGCTTCTTATGCGCAACTCTTAGGGTTAAGCTCTCCAAGATTTTTGATATTTAGAGCACTAGAGCTTCAGATACAGCTAGGGGGCTCTTTTTGGTGTGTCATGTCAGAGTGTTGGGACTTCTATAATCTGGGGCCTGAATTCTCCTGGTTTGAGAACAAAAGCATTTTGAAGATGGTTTCCAGCTGCTCACTTGCCAACACTATGATTTCTAAGATCTCCACCTTGGAAGAGGCTTTATGACCATTTGGGAACTTTCTTAAGGGAGCCTTCTGCTCTTGCTGAGACTATGCATATTCTGTCTCTGGACATGTTACACTTTTTCAGCTTGAGGATCCTCCTTTCCTACTGCTTGTAGGCTTCTGATATTTACATCAAAACCTTTTGGAAGTTTGTCCTATATATTTCACATTTAGTTCTGGTTAATGGTTGTATTTCACTCTTTTGATAATGTGAGGGGGTTGTAATAACATGCTGTTTTTATTTCATTTTTAATGAGTTGAAAATCCATGACTTCCAGGGCCATTTCCCGTCGTCTTGATCTATATCTGGCCATTGGACCCAAATGGTTCTGGAGAGAAAAGAGAGCCTGGTGACTTTGCCCAGCCCCCCTCACTTAAATCCAATTCACTTGCAAGTCATGGCGTCATCTCCCTGATGCCATGGTCCTCTTCGAAAATGAAAGATAAATAGCAACAACAACAACAATAAGGCTTTTGATTGACTTTTTTATGCATTTCTTAAATGGAAGAAATCACTCAGGAGGTAGCTTGTGGTATAGTGAATAGAGCACTGGTCCTGGAGTTAGGATGATATAAGTTCAAATCCTGTTTCAGACACTTAGCTTTATGACTTTGGAAAAGTCACTTAACCCCTATTTAATTCAGTTTTCTCAATTATAAAATGGGGTTAGGTGGCATAGTGGACAGGGTGCTGGGCCTGAAGTCAAGAAGACTCATTGTCCTGTGTGAAAATCTAGCCTCAGACACTTTCTGACTGTGTGACTCTAGACAATTCACTTAACCTTGTTGACCTCAATTTCCTCATCTGTAAAATGAGCCAGAGAAGGAAATGGTGAACCCCTCCAATGTTTTTGCTGAGAAATCCTTAAATGAGATCATGAAGTCAGACACTACTGAAAGATGACTGAACAGCAATAAAAAATGGGGATAATGAAAATCAGATAATATATGTAAAAGCACTTAGCATAGTATCTGCAACAAAGTAGGTACTATATAAAATGTCACCCCTCCCCAAAAATGAAACCAACAAAACAAAAAATTGGTTTTTCATTTCTCCCTCACTATAGTTCCTTATTGGATTTTTTGATCTTTACTCATTTTGGGGGGGAACTTTGGGGCTTTGCTAAAGCAGGGTATGCAGGAACTCAGAGGTCTACTTTCTATTTAGGTGGCACTTTGGCAGGAAGACATTCAACTGCTTAGTCTCAACTCCTCAAATTTTGTGTTGTCCCTATCCTAGAAGTGACATCTACTGGTAGTTGGACTTTTGGCAATCACTCAAGCTCTCTGTTCCAGGCATTTAAGACAATTTGTTTCTGAAAATGGTGGAAGGTTTTCCCACCTCTCCAATCAATGGAGAAAAGTGCATTTCCTTATCTCTTCTCTGAGACCAAGAATGATCATTATAATTGCACAACATTCAACTTCATTTATACTATTTCATTGTTAAATTCATAACCTTTGTGCACATTGTTTTCATGGTTCTGCTTACCTCAGTCTATATCAATGCAGCATTTCTATAAGTCTAATGTTTCTTTGAATTCTTCTGAGCAACTAGGTGGTGCAGTGGATAGAAAGCCAAGACCAAAGTCTAGTATACTTGAGTTCAAATTTGACCTCAGGCACTTATTAGCTAAGTGACCCTGAATAAGTCACTCAACCTGGTTTCTCTCAGTTTTCCCTTATGTAAAATAAGGCAAATAATAGCAAGCCTATAGGCAGTAGGAAAGGAGCCCAGGATTGTTGTGAGGATCAAATGACCTAATGATCTGAATCCATATTAATTATAGATGAGCACTCTGGATTAAAGGAATCTTCTCTCCTAAATAATAAATGTAAGTGTTTGATAGGAAATTTTGGAGAATAAAGAATTAGCTGAACAGAACATTTTAAATTATAGGAATTTTGAGTGTCATGGAAGGCAAGAACTGAGGGTTGAAGGTATAGGAGATAGTTTTGATTAACTATGACCTTATTTTGTCCCCTTAATCATACAAGATGGGAAACTGCTTACTCTTCTCTTCCTACATAGTTATTCTGCCTAGATTATGTGACCTTGATTTTTATCATTATAGCTTAGCCAAAGTAATAGATTTATTCTTCTCTGATGGGTAGTGAAAGAAAACTAATTTAAAATAGACCATTATGAGTGCTGAAGAACTGAATAATTCCACATGCTGCATTATTGTGGATATAATATATAAGGCAAGTCAACAAATATTTATTAAAGGCTTACTATGTGGAGCTGTGTTCTGTAAGTGAAGCAGAATTGTGGTAGCTCAAAAAAAAAGCATGAGATGCACAAATTTAGAGATCTCCACTCCAAACGTTCACCTAGACTATTTGTGCCCAACATTTCTTACAGCCTTCTGAGCTTATATTGATCTGGTTAGTCACAGTCGGACACATTGTACTTGACTCCAACATTAATTGCATGATATGAGAGATACTAGCACAGTACCCTTCTAGCAAAGGATACCCTTATCAGAGAAGGTGCTGTGCTCTATGAGCAAAGCAGAATTGAATTAGCTCAGAAGAAATGTGAGATGTGCAGTTAGAGAAGCCACCTCAAATGTTCATACGGACTATTTGTATCTGACCCGTGGCAGAGCATTTCGAGTCCTATTGGTTTGATCAGTGACAGTCAGACACACTGTAACTTGACTCTATCACAGCAATGCCATTTGGACATCCAACATAGCGATGCCATCTTAGTCCTTTGAGAATGAAGGACAATAACAACTTGTGTGCTAAATACTATGCTAAGAGTTAGGAGTACAAGCAGAAAAAAAACAACCCCTGCCTTCAAAGAGTTTATATTTTATTTATTATTATTATTATTTTGCTGAGGCAATTAGGGTTAAGTGACTTGCCCAGGGCCACACAGCTAGGAAGTGTTAAGTGTCTGAGACCAGATTTGAACTCAGGAACTCCTGAATTCAGGACTGGTGCTCTATCCACTGTGTCACCTCTCTGCCCCGAAGAGTTTATATTTTAATAGGGAAAAATATGTAAGAGAGAAGTGAAAAGGCAGTTGGCAGGTTGTAGAAAAAAAATCTAGAGAAGAATCAGGAGCACATCCTAGAGAGGAATAAGATCTGGCTAGCCTGGGCAGAGGAACCATTCAATTAGAGGGAGAGACAGGGAGGCAGAGGATATTAATAATATATTAATTCTAGGGATAGAATGAATTTCCTGGATGACAAAGCTTCAGGGGTACAGTAGAGAACTTCTGGATTGCAGCCTGAAAAAGAAATATGAAGTTGAATAGAGCTTTGTTCATATAAAAAGCTCTAGTTGTATCCAGCAGAGGGCAGTGGGACATAAGGAAATACTGTCCGCAAAAGTTTCTTTTTTCTCCAGTTAATTCAATGGTAAAGCTTTACATTTTGAAAAGAGATACAGTATCTCTGGTATTGGGGATAGGACCAACCCTGTCTTTTAGACTGTTTTAAGCTTTCTGTGTTTTATCAAACTTTGATGGTATATAGTTATTATGTTGCTTGGTGAGGGAAGTTGAAGGAAGACATTTAACATGGAGTGGTCTAAATCCAATGAAATTCAAGTCATTTTATAATAAGATCTATTGAATTCAGCAAATAGATGTCATTATGTATGGTTCATGGCTTTTTTCTTTTAAAATCACAGAATAGGCGTTACAAAAGACCTCACACAAAGTGTAATAATGTGTAAATGTTTATAATGTGAATTCAAAACATATCAATAAAACTTAAGAAAGAAAAAAAAAAACATGGTAAAAAGTGTTCAATGGGCTAGGTAGAGTTCTGTTTTTCTTGGATGTTCACCAGTTGGGAAATGGCTGAATAAATTATGGCATATGAATGCTATGGAATATTATGATTCTATAAGAAATGACCAACAAGATGATTTCAGAGAGGCCTGGAGAGGCCTACATGAACTGATGCTAAGTGAAGTGAGTAGAACCAGGAGAACACTGTACATAACAACAGCAAGATTATATAAGATCAATTCTGATAGATGTGGCTCTATTCAACTGTGAGGTGGTTCAGGTCAGTTCTAATAGTCTTGTGATAAAGAGAACAATCTGCCCCCACAGGATTGTGGGGACTGAATGTGGATCACAACATAGTATTTCCACTTTTGTTGTTGTTGTTTGCTTGAGTTTTATTTTCTTTCTCATTTTTTTCTTTTTAATCTGATTTTTCTTGTGTAACATGATAATTTTGGAAATAAGTGGAGAAGAATTGCACCTGTTTGACATGTATTGGATTATTTGCCACCTAGGGGAGGGGATGGGGTAAGAGAGGGAATTTGCAAAGGTGAATTGTCATCTGTAAAGTGATGATGATAATATCACTTAGGGTTGTGAAGACCAAATGAGAGAATGTTTGTAAAATGCTTAGTATAATGTCTGGCACATTATAGTTTTAATAAAAACATGTTCACTTCCTTTCCTTTCTGTGTTGTTTAACATCCTTATCAGTAACTTCAATAAAAATATAAAAGATACTTTATCATATTTTCAGATATCAAAAAACTGGGACAGGCTTCCACAATGATTGTTAGATTTGGGATTTTAAAAATCTCAATAGGCAGGGAATTTAATAGAGATAAATCACAGAATCAGAGAATTTCAGAATTGAAAGGGACATTTAGAGGCTACCTAGTTCAACTCTAACTTGAATGGAAGTTTCCTTTAAAACATTAATAAAAATTTCCTTTTAAAACATTTAAAACAAAATAGCGACTAGGCATATCATTGATTTTAAATAAGTTAGGATGATTTTCTTTTAAAGAGGCACAGAGAATATCCTCAGGATTTGGTTGGATCAGAGACCTATAGGTATACAATATCTATTGGTTGTTGGGTTTCATTGCCTAGTGGAATATCTTCCTGACTTAATATTACTGTTTTGTTGCACATGGAGAAAGAGAGTAGCAATATTTTAAATAATTATGTCCTTTTAATCTTTTGTCATAAATATCATTTCACCCCCCATTTTATCTAAGATTATGCTCCTTCAGGCTCCTTTCATGAATATTTTGTGATTTTGCTGGAGACTGAGACCCTTAGTGGCAGCCCTAATATTTTGTTTCTTTCCTTAAGGAAGATTCTCAAGAAATGCCATTTTGCCTGGTTCACAAACAATTGTGTTCATTCTGATAGAAGCATGTGCAATTGGACTTGACATCAATTAATCAGATTATAGGAATGGTTTTTTTTTTCCCCTTGGGAGACCAATAATCCTTAAATTGTCTCTGTGTATCTCATCTCATGCATCCCTTGAGGGATGGGTTTTTTTTTTGATAAGTCCTCTTAGTAGACTGAGGTGTGAAGCACATGGTTGGCTTATAAAAGAGCCTTGAGGAATATGGTGGATAAGATCTAAATCCTGGAGAGTGGGAATCATGGATCTGGAACTAGGAGAAAATAGAGCCATATAAAGTCTCTTCCCTTTGGGGCTAGGACTAATGAAGGATTTTTTCCTGAGACCTCCTACTGCATATCACTGTTTGTGGTATATATTAGTACTTTTCAGAGTTATCATATGACCTTGGCTAAACTGAATAATTAGGTCATATGGTCAATAAGATGGAAGATTAGACATTTTCTCCAATCCTTATGACTTCTCAAACATCTCTAAAATTAAAATTTTGCATTAGAGATAAAGTAATCTCCCTTATCTAGGATACAAATACCTTTAACAAGACAAGGCAATGAACTAATAGCAGAGAAGGCCACCCCCTACACCCATTGCTTACTTAGTACTCCATTCCCCACCATCCACTATGTACAGAGCTGCACAAGTCAATCCTTAGTTTTACTACAAAACTTATTTATATCTCTCTCTCTCTCTTCACCCCTTAGAGCCATGGAAATCTAAAGGGATAAAACTTAGTTAGGTTGACACAGAAATATGACAGCATTGTATATACCACAACATACATTAGTCAGAAAATCAAGGAACAGAGTAACACATAAAACACATAAGTGTAACTTTATGACACTCTGCTAAATCTGAGGGAAAGAGCCCATCACATGGCTAAGGCAAGTTTTGTTCCCCCTCCTCACCTCAGTTTCCCCCAGAAATTACTTGGAGCAGATACAGAAGTTAGTGAACTGAATTGTAAATTGTTTAGCATGGGAAGAGGCTGAGACAGCTTGGAAGTTTAGCTCCCAGAAAAATCTCATTTGAAGGGGAAGGAGTAAGAAAGTGAATAATGGGAAAATATGAAGGAAAAAAAGACCAATGTAAATTACCAGAGTTTTCTGGGTGAAGAAAATTCAATTAAAGATTTTGAGCATATGCAGATAATCCAGTGGGGAAAATATTAATAATAGAAAGGAATATAGCATCTATATCATGTAGAAATGTTAGGATACCTGTGAATAAATATTGTAAGGCAAAGGAAAACAAGTCAACATTTATGAGACAGAAAGTCCTATATGGATTCCCAAGAAATCATGGAGCCATAGCAGGATAATACGTAATGGCTTTAAAAAAAAAAAAAAAAAAGAAAAACTTGTGAATGTGCAAAAATTTTTGCAGCAGCCCTTTTTCTCGGAATGAAAATTAAGTGCATGACCATCATTTGGGGAATGGCTTATTAAATTTAAGATTTATGAATGTTACGGAAATGATCAGCAGGATGATTTCAAAAAGACCTGGAGAGACTTACATGAACTGATACTAAGTGAAGCAAGCAGAACCAAGAGAACACAACCAACAAGATTATGTAATGACCAATTCTGATGGACATCGCTCTTTTCAACAATGAGATGATTTAAGCCAATTCCAATAGACTTGTGATAGAGCGGTCAGCATCCAGAAAGAGGACTGTTAGAACTGAATGTGGGTGCAGTGGTTAGAGCACCAGCCCTGAAGTCAGGAGGACCTGAGTTCAAATCTGGTCTCAGACACTTCCTAGCTGTGTGACCCTGGGCAAGTCACTTAACCCCAATTGCCTCAGCAAAAAGCAAAAAAAAAAAAGAACTGAATGTGGGTCACAACACAGATTTTTTGCCTTTTTTGTTTGCTTGCTTTTTACTTTTTTTCTTTTTGAACTGATTTTTCTTGTGCAGCATGATAACTGTGGAAACACATATAGAAGAATTGTACATTTAAACATAGATTATTTGTTGTTTAGGGAAGGGGGTGAAGAAAGGGAGGAAGAAAAATTCAAAACTTAAGGTTTTGCAAGGGTGAATTGTTGAAAACTATTTTTGTATGTATTTTGAAAATAAAAAACTATTGTTCAAAAAATAAAAATAAAATTTTCATTTCACCTCAAAAAAGAGACTTGTAAAAACAGAATTTATGATTTGCACAATAAAAGTAAATGGCAGAATGGGGGGAAACTCACAAACTTGAATCCATGGTGGCAAATCTCACCAATGCAATAATGGACAGAATTACTGATTGGGAATATAGAAGTGAAAGAGAATCTGAAAGAAAAGAAGTAAAAAAGTAATACAATTATATGAAAATATGATTTCCATGCAAGCAAAACATGTTGATCTTAAAGTTGGTGAAAAAATGATTATTAGATAACCAACTATTGAAGAGATATAGATTTTTTTCTTTCCTTTCCTAGATCTTCATTCTTTACTAGGTCAAGCCAGCACTTGAAGAACATCATTAATAGTCGAGATTGCTCAAATTTCTGGGGTACATACTTTTCAATCCTGGGTGGGAGAACTCACCCAACTAGTGAAACTTACAGAGAATTTAATCTAAAGTGAATTCAGACTCGTGTTCTACTCGGCCAGATCTGAGCAGAGGTGGACCTCCTTTTATCTAGATTATCCTAGGTAGGGGTAGTATGGATAAAAGATATCTCTTTGCCAAGACTGAGAATCAGTCATGTCCTTTAGACCCTCATTAGGTAAGTCCACCTTTCATTATAATAGTCATTCTAATTAATTGTTAAACCATTAGAACTGATCACCACCCTTAGGAACATTTACTCTTATAAGGGCATATAAGTGTTGAATGAATTCCATGGGGTGTCTTTGGCAGACTAAAGTGTCACTGACTTCTTTTTATTAGTTAGCATGATTAATAAAATTATTGATTACTCAGAAACTATGTCTCTCAAACTTTTTATATGTTACAATGGGGTTCATAGAGATTATTTGTGTTCCAGAAGAAAATAGTAATCAAAAAAACCTGTATACTACAATGCAAGAAATAGCACAAGAAACTTCCTTGAATTACTGCAACCAGAAAACCAAATGCCAATTGAAAGAATCCAGAAGTTATCTCCAGAAGATACTATATACTGCAAACTTTAAGACAAATACTGGTTAAATTTAAGTACACTCAGAAACAACAAATTATGAAAAATGGCTAGGAGAAATCCTTTTAAATATAAAGCAAGGAAAATTTGAATAATAAAACTATTCTGCACTTACCAGGTACTGGAGGAGAGCCAAACTAATGTAGTTCAGAAGAGAAAAAGAGCTTAAGGTACAATTCAAAGTCACCTACATATTTGAGCTCAACCATTCATGTATTCATGGATATTCAAAAAGCATCATAAATATTCCTAGAAAGAAAACCAGACCCAAAGAAACTATTTATCTTTCAACACTCCAAACAGCAGAAGTGTTGTTCTTGGTTGTTCTTTGTTTTAGAAGAGGATCAATGATATGGGTGATGTCTTGACTTGTATGTGAGTTGGAGTTATCTGAGATAGAGTTGCACAAAGTCTTCAATCTCACTCTCTCTTTTAGTCATTAAAATTAAGTGACAAGACAAAAATCAAAACAATTGGTGATGGCCTAGAATAACTAGTGGTTGATCATAGTGTTTTCAATGGATTAAGCTCTAAGTACTCCACAGCTCCTATTTTAACTATCTTCATGACTGTTGGAACAAATTGTTGTCATCTACTTCTGCAGGGGAAGTCTTTATATGTTTGGAATATACATTCCCTTCACTTACTGATGGGTCTGAGGCCTGTTTGTTACCTTCAAACTGCTTCAGCCTGTCTGCCAAGATAGTTTTTACCAGGTCTGACTCCTATTTTTAAGTTTGTTGGTGAGAGTTAGCTGAGAGGTGGACACCAAAGGTGGGTGAGCAGCTCTAAAAAACTCTAAAAAAGGTTTGGCAAGCCCTCACATAAGAGGGACTAATCCTTCCTGAGCACTCTGTATACCTTAAATAGCAGAAATGTTAATATAAGAAGAGATATAAACAGTAATATAATAAAAGTAAACAAGTTCAACAACCAAAGACAACAATAACATAACAATTGAAAGACAGTTAAGAGATTTCTTTTTACAAGAGACAGAGTGAAAGCAGATGTCAAATAGAACTGATGGTGGAGAAATGTATCTGAAATGTGGACTTAATCTTATAACACTCTGCCTACAGGTGAATTAACATATTTTATGGGACTAAATTACAAAGAAAGTATATAAAAATGGGGAGGAGAAAAACAAGATAGAGGGGAATATAGATGTATCCTAATCAAGTCAAAGGCTAATAATGAAAGGAAAATCACTTCTGCTATTTTCAAAATAAGAGGAGAATGGGTGAGGAGACAAAGGGAAGGATTAAAAAAAAAGAGAAAAATGGAGGAATCTTGTTTTGAGGGGGTGCCACTGGTGACTGTTCCCATGAGAGAAAAGAGATTGTTATAAACATGTTGAGGGGCTTTCAATGGGTATAATCTGTAGAAATTTCATGTTTAGAGCTGCTACTCCTCCTGCCTCAGGAGAAGAGGAATCAGTGCTCTTATACAAAAGTGACACCCAAAAGAGTAGGAAGAGGAGAGGAAATTTTAAGATAAATGGAGAAAAATGGCCATGAAGAAAGCAGTTAATAATGAATAATAATAAACAATCAGGGACATAGTAAAATTCTCATCACAGGACAACAGCCTTTCTATCAGTTGTAGGAATTGGTATTTACAAGAGTGAGGTATAACGGAAAGTGGGAATTGGAGATGGTATCTAAAAGGAAATAACAGAAACTGTTCAAAAGATGTAGCTCAAAATATTTGCCTTAGAAACTTTAATTCCATGAGGAAAATAGAGAATAAAGTATAAGGGCCACAAATCAAAGAAAAAGGGAAAATAATAAAGAAATTGAATCAAAGAAATTATTTTGATAAAAATACAGAAAATGAAGTAAAAAAAACCCAACCAAACAAATAATCAGGTTTATGCCCTTAAAAGAGATTAAGGATGATTTCCATTATCAGTCTGTGAATAGTAGCCATGATACTATGTTGTAGGCAACAACATATGATTCCCACAACTGAAGACAAGATGGCTAGTTCTTTTTGGTGATGGTACTCATGTCAATTGAAACATCTGCCTTTGAAAAATGAGTATATTATTATCTCATGTAGTTCTTGACATGCCTTTGATTGGAAAATTAATTATAATGACCTTTCCCTCCACCTCAGCTCAAGAGGTTTGATTTTACAACTGATATATCTATGTCTATATCTATCTATCTATCTATCTATCTATCTATCTATCTATCTATATTTAGCATGTAGCATTGATCTCATACTTAGGGAACTCATAAATCATGGAAAATTCAGAAGAAATATTGCATCTCCCAGGGCTAACTATCCCTGAACTGAAATTTGACTTTTTTTTTTGCTTCTGTACTCCTTGTAATGCACAAAATAATAATATAATGGTACCCCTTTCCTATTTTCTCCCTCTCTACTCCCCTTTCCCCTCAAAGTAGGTTCCGAGAATAAGCATGACTTGTTCTGCTATCCTGTATGAGAAGTTTTATATTCCTATATTACAGATACTCCAATATTATACTGTATGTAAATATTAGGTTAGAGTTTGAAAAAAAAAAGCTGAAGAAGGCTTAAGTCAGATAAGAAACATTAAATATAATCCCATTTTCTACATTAAAAACTGATTTTCAGAGCAGTAATTTGTAGGAGGCAAATAATCAGATTATTTCCTTTATCTCTAAGTGTTTCCCAGATGGAATAGCACCTATAATAGTATATTATGCAGTATGACTTGGATGCACATCAAAACCATTAGCTTACTTTAAAAGCTCTCATTGGAAAGATGATAACCAGAGTAAAGATCATAGCCACCCTCTGAAGTTGAATTTTAACAAGGTAAACGGAACTAAATGAAAACCAGCAGCATATTTCAGGCTTGCCAATCACGTGTCTGATAACTCTGGATTGCTTAGCAGTCATCCAAGGGTGAGCAGGAAGGGCATGAAATAAAGCATCTGAGTCAAGAGAAAGGGGCAAGAAGAAGTAGGGAATGAGGTTAGGGTAGAAATAGGGGATTACTTCTCTGTTAGTTCTGTTTTAGTCCCCTCCTCCCCATTATGGTAAGAAATGTATCGGAATACAGAGATAGTTGTTTAGACACAGACATTGTCATTAACCTGCTATCTTGTCCTGCTGAATTTTCTCAAATTTGATAGCACCCATAATCTCTACCTGTTGTGAAGGCTGTGGTTCAGCTCTTTTCTTTCATTTATTATACTGAGTAAGTGTTCCAGAATGATGTGGATAGATATAGTTCACTAATTCCTAACCAGATACATATTAAGTAGAAAGAGTGATTGAAAAGGGATCAGTCAGTTTGTAGTCATTCAGCCAGTCAGTCAATGAACAAGCACTGGTTAAGTGCCTGGGATGTGTCAGATACCATGATATGCATTGGGAGCAATCTTGGTTCTGTTACTTAACTCTGTGCAAATTTTATCACATTTCTAGCCTCAGTTTCTATATCTGTAAAGTGAGGATAGTATTACTGCTCTTCTTGTCTCTCAGGCTTGTTATAAAGAGCAATAAAGAAATATCAGTAAAGGGGATTGTAAACTATGAAACACAATAAAAATATGATGATGATGATAACCTCTATGGAATCTCAGTTTTTAAAAAATGAAAATAAAATGGGAACATATCTGTAAAATACTTTTAAAATTGCAAAGTACTATGGAAAGTCAAGTTTCATTATCATTGCTAATTAAGTTAAAAATAATCACTTTGTTCACCTCTGTTTACTTCCCTGTAAAATAGAGACATTATCTACTTTCTAACTTCACAGATTTGTGGTGAGAATTAAATGAGAAAATGTGTGAAAGCACTTTGTAAAATATAAAGTATAATTATTGATGAATATATATTCCTCGTGCATGTATTATGTACATTATACAAATACATGCAGATTTAATAGAAATATATTGCATATACATATACATGTACTTGCATATTCATAGTTATATATGTACATGTGCATTTATGAATAAATATGTATATATATAAAATATAGTATTCACGTATGTATATATATGCATATGTTGTTGCCTTGGAGTTAGAATGGCCCAAGTTCAAATTCAGCCTCAGATGCTTACTAGTAGTGTGACACTGGACAAGTTACTTAACCGTGTTTGCCTCAATTTCCTCATCTGTAAAGTGAGATGGAGAAGGAAACGGCCAACTATTTTAGTATCTTTGCCAAGAAAGTTCCAAATGGGCTCACAAAGAGTCACTTGACTGATGAGGCTTAATAACAACAAATGAATATATATATATGTATATATATATATATATATATAGCATACATGTATATATGTACATGTGATTTTATTTGTATGGGTAATTCCTAGTGAAGAACTATCTACCAATGCAAATTTTTTATTTAAATCTTGACTTTCCCTAAAGCTTTGCCTAGTCCTGTGAATATAGTAGTATTAGTTTGTTGCATAGTATCACTGCCATTGCTTGAAAGGAAGAAGTTCTCTTTATGATCTTGATTATAACAGCTTGACCTTTCTGAGCCTCAACTTCTTCAGATTTAAAATGAGGAGACTAGAGCAAATGAATTCTAAAGTCTTTTCTAGATATGATATTCTATAATTCTATACAATTTAAATACATTAACTCTATCGCATTTTGCTTCTGGCCTATATTTATAAAATGGCTATTATTAAAAAGCTCAAAGAGAAGTGTTATACCTTTCCCCTGGACTTTTAGGGCCACAAAAAAGAATTGCAAAAAGATTTATGTTGAAGAGCATTTTAATAATAACCTCTGTAGACAATTCCACTCAACTTGGCTTTGTGCTCTTTTCCCCTTTTGGAGGAATGGCCATCTAAGTGATGCCTTCCAATTGCTATTCCTACTATCAATGCTCCATGGTCTTATTCTAATATTAAAAATTGTGCATCCAAAATGTTTCCTATGCCCTAAGGGACCCACAGAATAATTCATTGGAAACATACAATGGCTTGGCCAAAGCTCACTTTTTGATCTTGGTTATAACAGCTTAACCTTTCTGGGCCTTAGCTTCTTTGTCTTTACAATGAGAAGGCTAGAACAAATGAGTTCTTAGGTCTTTTCTAGATATGATGTTCTATTATTCTATACTTTATAATTTAAATATATTAATGCTGTTGGATTTTGCTTCTGGCCTGTATTAAAAATGGCAGTCATTAAGAGCCTCAAAGAGAAGAATTATATATTAATCATAAGCTTTATGATCTCCAGGTTTAGACTAATTGGTTCCCCTTGAGTTTTTTTCCCTTATATTTTGCTTTAGTTTTTTTTTTTTAATCATCCAACACATCAAAAGTAACGATTTTTTTCCTTTTTTTTTTTTTTTTTTTTTTTTGCTGAGGCAATTGGGATTAAGTGACTTGCCCAGGGTCACACAGCTAGGAAGTGTCTGAGACAAGATTTGAACTCAGGTCCTCTTGACTTCAGGGCTTCTACCATTGTGCCACCTAGCTGCCCCATAATGATTTTTTTCTTTCATTCCTCATAGCTGGGTAAATTCTTTAGTTCCAGAAATGGATTTGCTTCACAGATTTCTAACCAAGTGTGCAACCAACACAATTTAATTTAATTGTGGGGCATTCATAGGTCTGTTTCACAAAGAACTGTTCTGGATTCAGTGTCAAGAAACTTCAGTTCTTATTTTTTCAATTGTTGTGGACTGGATTTTTGCTTTCTCATGTTCTTTTTCTTTAGAATGAGGAGTTCCATAGTGAAGGGTGTGAACTCATGTCTATTCTTTCAAATTGATTATTATGTAATTCTTTCCTCCCCTCAGGCAATTGGGGTTACGTGACTTGCCCAGGGTCACACAGCTAGGAAGTGATAAGTATCTGAGGCCAAATTTGAACTCAGGTTCTCCTGACTCCAGGACTGGTGCCCTATCCACTGCATCACCTAGCTGCTCCCCATTATGTAACTCTAAAAATAATGTCATTGTTTCTCTTTCATTTCTCTTTCTTGGTTTTCTCTCTCTTTCCATTCTTCCTTAGTGAACAGCTCCTTCCCAGGTCCCAGGACAGTGTGGAAAATAACCTGAAATGTTAAGGAAATCTCCCTGGCTAGCATTTCTCCATTGTCTTCTTTAATACAAGAAAAACTCAGATAGTTGCTAAAATCTTTTGTGAAACATCATTTTCTTATCTCATTCTCCTGCTTAAGAAACTTTAATGATTCCATATTACCTCTGTATAATGATTTGTATACTTATTTAAGCTTCTGTTTCAGAGTTTAAGACTCTGGAGGAAAGGGGTTATCTCTTATTAATGTTCATATTATCACAATGGTCAGTGAATATTTATTTAATTAACCAGTCCAATTGAAATCTTCATTCACTACCAACTTCTTTACATCTTTCAACTCTCTCCACTGTAGGCTATTTTTTACTCTATTTCTCTAAACTCACACAAAAAGATGAGTATACTTTCATATAACCTTCTGCAATTTCAATATTAATTCTTTCATTCACTCCTTTAATGATCTAGCTGCCTTTAAGGACCATGTAATATGTCTCTACAATTTTCTTCCTATCCTTGTTGATTTTTTTTATCATTCTTCCAACTTTCTCAATGACTTCATTCTATTTGTCTATTTGCTTCCTCTTATACTCCATCCCTTGCCATCATCTTTAGAGACTTCAACATTCCTTTGATAATTTAGTTAATCTGATCACACAATTCTCCAACTTCTTCTACTACAATAACTTCTTTTCTTACTCCACTTCAGAAATATCATCATAGATTTAGGGCTAAAAAGGATATTATAGGTAATTCAATTTAATCTGTTCATTCTATAGGTAAAGAAACTGAGAAATGACAATTAGCTAAAATCACAGAATAGTAAATGACAGAGTTGAGATTTGAACTTAAATTCATTGTCTCCAGATCTAACATTCTAGTTACTGAGTCACAAAATGCTGGCATGATCATATGCTAGACCTCACTATTTCTTGGAATTGCATTAATATCTGTTCCACCAGTTTGCCCTCCGGACTCTGGCATTGCTATTTGTGCTGCCATTCTACCTTACGGGTCATCTGTCCTTTTCATCTGCCCTGAGGCTAAACTCTTCAATAGGTATCTCCTTTTTTTTGAATGTGAGCTTCATTGAGCTCCTGGAAAACTTTTAAACGTTTATAATTCCAAAGGATGAGAACATAGTTAGCACTGAATAAATGCTTCTCCATTCCCTACCTTCAATATTCTAGAACTTCGAAATTCTGCTCTCCAGCCATAAACTTCTATCCTTCCAATTCTCCTATTCTCTTCCTCACACTAAATCTAATATCATTTATTTGACTTTCAGGCCCTTGACACTATTCTTCATCACTGTTATGTTTTATTGACTTTTATGCTAGAATCTAATAGTTCAAGGGTTCTGAAATTATCAATCTGTGACTCCTTCTCCTTGGGTCTATATTCTCTGCTTCTGCTTAAGTTACCAAATCAATCAAGTACTTATTAAATGATTACTATGTGCTATGTATTGTGCTTATGGGCTGCTGAGTGTCACTGAAAAAAGTCACAAAATGAAACTGATTTTACCACAAAAGATTTATGCTATAGAAACTCAGTTGCCTAAAACTGCTTTTATTAAACCTGTAAGGACTCCCTTTCTTGTTATCACAAAGAAAGACTATTCCAGGCTTTTCTTTCTTTCTTTTTTCTCATTCCTAGTTCTACTACTTACATCCCCATTTGAAGCAGATGATTTCTGAGAAGATCAAGCCCATCCAAGGAGACCTCTCATTTTTTTTCCATACATCAAAACTCTTCAACATCATTGCCCTCTCTTATTTTCTTTGCTTAAGTGACAGAGAAAATAAAGAAATATTCTTACTACTCCCTGAGGGGTATAAGTGTTTATTTAACACCTATGATGTGCCAAGAATTATTCTAAGCACATTATAAATTTTATCTCATTTGATCTGAGGCCAACACTGCTACTTGTACCCATAATCTTATTTCTCTCCTCCCCTTAGTCCAGCAAGACTTTGCTCTTGCATTCATCTTGCTCATATGCATCTTCAATTTTTCTTGACATTATGCCTAAAATCCTAATCAGGTCTCTCTGTTCTGAAAAAGTCCTTGATATACCTGTACCATCCATATATTTCCTTGTATGTTCCCTTCCTTTCACTGCTAAATTTCTTGAAAAAGTTTTCATTGGATGTCTCCACTTTCTCATTAGCTACTCACATCTAGACTTTTGTCTACAACATTCTGCCAAGACAACATTTTTAAAGTTCACCATTGATTTCTTAATCTACTAGTTACTCTCCCCTCCTCAATCTTTTTGACCTCTTCTGCAGCTTTTAACACTTGCCTGCTAGGATAATCTTTTCTTCTTCTGCTTTAGAGGCATTATCATCCTCAGATTCTCCTACCTGCTTAATTGTTCCTTCTTTCTCTTTTTTTGCTAAATGTTCATCATTTTCCTAGCCTCAAAAAGTAGTTTTTTCCTAGCTTAAAAAAGTAGTTTTCCCCTGAGGTTTATCCTTTCTTTCATTTCTATGGCTTCAGTTACTCCCTCCATATTTGAGGTTCTTAACTTTTTTTTTTAATGCCATGGATCTCTTTGAGAGACTGGTGGCAATTTATGGATCCTTTCCAGAATAACATTTTAAATACACAAAATAAAATGCATATGATTACAAAGAAATCTAATTATACTGAACAGTAGTAATCAAAATTCAATAAATTCATGGAATCTAGATTAGGAACCCATGCTCTGTTCAGGTTACCTGCAAATTTATCAACAATCCTGATTTCTCTTCTGAGTCCCAGACCTACATCTCTCACATTTAAGATGTTCCAGTGACACTTCAAACTTTTTTTTATTAAAGCTTTTTATTTGTATAACTATGTATGGGTAGTTCCCCAGCATTGATCTTTACAAAGCTTTCCATTACAAATTTTACCCCCAGTCCCCTCCCCTCCCCTAGATGGCAGGAAGTCCACTACATGTTAATAATGTTGAAATACTTGACAAGTTGTGCAAGAAAAATCCTATCTACAAGAAAAAAAAAAAAAAGAAAATCAGAGAAAGGAGACACAATGCAAGCAAACCTCAATAGCATGAAAATGTTATGTTGTGGTCCATATTTCATATCCCTCTCTCTGGGTGTATATGGTCTTCAGTGAACAATTGGAACTGGTTTGAGACAATTCTTTGTTGCAGAGAGCCATGTCCATCAGAATTGATCATCATGTAATACTGTTGTTGCTGTGTATAATGATCTCCTGGTTCTGCTCGTTTCACTCAGCATCAGTTCATGCAAGTCTCCTCAGGCCTCTCTGAAATCGTCCTGCTGGTCATTTCTTATAGAGCAATAATATTCAACACTTCAAACTTAAAAGGACCTCAAAGTAGTTCAATGTCTTTCTTCCAAAATCTGTTTTTTCTTCTAATTCAATTATTTTTGCTTATGGTATTCCTGCCTTCACTTTTTCTTCCTTATTTGTAACTTTGGTGTTGTCTTTGGACATACATAGTGAGGAAGAGAAAAGAATCAAATGACCAAATCCTGTCAATTTTTCCTTGACAGTATCTCTCCCATTCATTTTCTCATCTCCATTCCCACTGTTGCCATCCGGTACAGGCTCATTGCCACCCAGCTGGTCTTTTGTAATCGTCTCCTTACAGGTTTTTCTATCTCCAATTTCTCTCCCTCCCAATTCATCTTTCACATTATTGCCCAAATAATCTTATATGAAGCTCTGGTCATATTACTCTTCTATTCCAAAATCATCTTGCCAACCAAGAAAATTTCAGACTCCTTTGCTGCCATTCAAAACCTTCCACATTATAAAATAACTCAAGTTATCATGTCATTCTATGCCTTGTATATTCTGAATTCTGAGCATACATCCTTTACTCATGTAGTTCTCTTTGCTTAGAGAACTGTCTCCTGTTTCTCTCTTTGTCTGTTTTGTCTCTGTCTCCCACTGTCTCTTGCTCTCTCCTCTTAAATTACTGCATTCCTATTTAAAATGCCATTTTTAGATAGCCTTTCCTATCTCCTCATTTCCTTTCCTGGATGATATTATTTGTCCTCAGACCATGTAAAAACACTGTTTTGTAACTCTCTGTCTCCTGTCTCTGTCTTTCTGAATAACAGACCTATGATTTAATATGTGTATATAACTCCAAGTGAGCAACTCTTCTCCCTTCACTGATAAAGATTAAAACTAGCTTTGTAACTAACAGTCTTAGAGTTTCCTATACTCACTAGTTTAGATGAGTTGTCTATGTTCACACAGCCAGTATATAAAGGAGGGATTAGATAATGCAGATCTTCTTGACTCAGAGGCGAGTTTCCTACCATTATTTATACAATATTTATCATAGATATTTGTAGAGCTACCTTATCCCACAGCAAGACTGTAATTTTAATGGATAGTAGAAGTAGTCATTATAGATTTTTGCAAGGGTACTGTAATTTCAATAAAGTCAAGGTCTATGTCCTATGTAAAGTCTACCTTTTTTTTAGCACCTGGTACAGTGCTCTGTAAATAGCAGGTATCCAGTAAATGTGATTCTTGGCAGTGTGGTTTATTGCTAATTATTCTGGGCTTGGATTTAGGGAAACTAGATTCAAATCCTGGCTCAGACACTTACTAACTGTGATCAAGGGTAATTTACTTAATTTCTCCCACTCAAAATTTCCTCATCTGAAAAATGGGGAGAGTTAAACTCCTTATCTCAAAATGTTTTCATGAGGAAAACATTTTGTAAATTTTAAACTGATGCAAGTCTAAAGTATTTATTTATTTTACTGTAGTTGCTATCCAACAGAACCTTCCATTCTAGGCATCTGTTTTTTTTTATTCTCCTTGTTCTCCCAAAGCAATTTACTATATGCCATATGTTAGTTTTGGTTCATGCCATTCACTTCACAGACTGCATCCTCTCTATTCCTCTCTGCTCTGCCAGTGCTTGTCTATCACCTCCTTTAAGACTTGACTCCAGTAAAGGATATCAACTCAACCAGAAAAGTTACTCTGATTCACCCCATCTGATATCTAACTTCATTATCTAACTTAAAATTAAAATAAGAAATATTTCTTATATTTTAATGAAAATAAACCCAAATGAAAATAAGTGTGCTTTCTTTGATGGTTAAATTATGTGTATTCTCTTCAATTATTCATAGTGCAATGATGCTAACTACATTCTCTGTGTCTATTTCCCTACTTATTATGCTCTTTCTGGTGGGAAACCCTTGGGATCTATGTTAATAGAGCAGAAAGAGATATAGAAAAGAAAGCTGAAAGAAAATGCCACTGCTTCTTTTGGGATGACTTATTTAATATGTATGATAATACTGTGGACTTATATTAAATGGGTAAATTTAGACTCTTTACATCTTTAACTTGCTACTTGTATAATTCGGGGTAAGTCATTCAATCTCCATGGATCTCAGTTTCATCATCTGTAAAATGAAGGAAATGTATTAATGGGTCCTGAGTTCATTTCAAGTTTTATTTTTATAATCTTATGATCTATGATTCTTGACCAGAAATTTTGTCTTCTTGGTCATCCTCAAATCCTAGAATCTTATAGTAGCTGAAAACAACTACAGAGGGCATATAGTCCAGCCTGTATCTAAACAAAGACCTTTTGTCAATATCTTTGACAGCCTCTGAAATGGTTGCACCCAATAGAAGAGGGAAGGACTCAAAGGATGTTGTCAAGAATGCAGCTCTTGCTGACATTGTGATAGGATCATGACTGCTTAGTCCTTTGATATGTGCTGCAACTAAGACTTCAAACACAGTCCAATTTGCAAGACTTTATCCAGGGATATATTCAACACAGTTAAACACAGCACAGTTACATAGAGAAAGGCATCCAGATACCCAGATTCTTTAATTACACTGCTCTATCACTGAGGCTATTACTTAACCTTGGTCTCTTGCTTTGCCTCCTTTCAAAATATTTAGTTCAATAATCACAATAGAATAAGCCAGTACAATACCCAATCTAGAGATTCTGGGTTGCTTTCCTATTATCTACTCCCAGCAGATAGCCTCAAAGTGTGAGATAAGAATGGTGGCCTTCTTATGGCAGTTTGCAATAATAACTGCTGATTTCTTGACCCATAGATCAGTTTCCTTTGCCTTCCTGATCATGGAAGCAGCTTTAGTTTTTTTTTTATTAAAGCTTTTTATTTGTATAACATATGTATGGGTAGTTCCCCAGCATTGATCTTTACAAAGCTTTCCATTACAAATTTTACAGCCAGTCCCCTCCCCTCCCCTAGATGGCAGGAAGTCCACTACATGTTAATAATGTTGAAATACTCGACAAGTTGTGCAAGAAAAATCCTATCTACAAGAAAAAAAAAAGAAAATCAGAGAAAGGAAACACAATGCAAGCAAACCTCAATAGAGAGCATGAAAATGTTATGTTGTGGTCCATATTTCATATCCCTCTCTCTGGGTGTATATGGTCTTCTTCAGTGAACAATTGGAACTGGTTTGAGACAATTCTTTGTTGCAGAGAGCCATGTCCATCAGAATTGATCATCATGTAATATTGTTGTTGCTGTGTTGTAATATTGTTGTTGCTGTGTTTTAGTTTTGTTAAAGCATAAAAGAGTCACATTTAATTGCACATTTTGTAGATACTCAACCTAGCTTTCTTCCTTTTCCTCCTTCAATTTCCTTTTCTTCCTTAGTTGAATTTAGATAATGTAGATGCATGTGGAGGAGGTAACCCCAGCTTATTTTCAAACCAAGCCTACTAAGATGCCCGAAGCTAGTTGAATTTATGAGTCATAAAGATATTATCCCTCCAAATATTTCATTTGAAATGAGTTTGGGTGCATTTTTGCTTTTCAAACATAAATTCAGATCAATATAACATTACTATAACTATGACTAATATTTTCTATAGTCCAAATAGTATTGAACTATTTCTCTATTTCTCCTTCCTCCCTCCCAAGTATATTCAGAGATTATGAATTTGTGAACAAAAGAGTAATAAGTGCAGGCAAATTTAGGTAAAAATATGAAAAGAAAAACAATTATTTTAATTTTAAAAATCTTCCATCATTATTAAGTATTCTGATTTTTCTAAACTTTATATTTAATAATTAGCCTTGAAAACCAGAGTTAACACAAAATCAATCACTTTTCCAGACCTAACACATTTTTTTTTGGTTATAGCAGCCATATAATAAAAGTAGCTGCCATCAATTCACTAAACAAATACATCACAACCTCTATGTGGAAATTGGCAAAGTTGATTAATTTGCAATTTATTGATCAACATGAACTCAATTCATAAACATCTTCTGAGACCAGGACCCCTACATGATAGTAGGATAACTTTATAAATTCAAACCTTTTCTGCCATTGTCACTCCTTAATGAAGATATAATGTGAAATAATGGGATATGTATATATGTATGTCTGTATGTATTTTTGATGGTTCTGATACATCCAGCAGAGAGGAAAAGGAAGAAAATGAGAACAAGCTATTCTTTCCCATTTAAAGAGGAAAAATATAGACATCACTAAAATTTGTAAGACAAAACATGTATGCTGCCAAATTGGGCTTGTCATCACCCTGCCAGGTAAAATACTGATCATCCGTTTAAAAAATAGATGAGTTAATCTTTGAAGAAGGAAAATTTGCATTTCTATCATGTGAAATTACATCTATGATGAGACATTTTGTTTTTAAAGTAACTAAATGTATTTCCTCCCCCAAAAAACCAGCTTTAAAATTTTAAGTTCAATGCTTGCCTCTTGAACAAAATGAAGCAAAATCTTTCCCTCAGTCAGGATAATAAGTTTTTAGGAGTAATTGTTCTTCAACAGAGATAAAAAGCCCAACTCTTAACTGCCTGATTTTCTAGATAATATTGAAAGCAATGCAATTACAGTTATGGTAATGGATATGGTTTTTTACCTGATAATGATCAGGGGTCAAGAGTTCAAAACCCACAACAGAGCATCCTTTGCACTTCAAAGGCATAGAAAAGACTGAAAGCTCCAATCTTCTATTTCCTATTACTTTTTTCCCATTCACCCTCAATGCAAAAGAGAGTATTGGGGAAATAGTTCTACAGAACTCTCCATCGATCACGTTTCCCCCATCCTTTCTTCTTTCATCAGCTCTTACATCTTCCAAATGAGTTTTCCTCTCCCTGAGAAGCAGTTATCACTCTGAATTATCTCTGCACATGGGAGACTCCTGTAACATGGATAAATGAAATTCAGAGATAATCTTAGACCTCAATTTCAGCTATATTTGCTATCCTTCTTTTAATATGCATTCATGATGATCAAAATGCATTTTGAGAATAGTGTCTGCTAAAGCTGGAGAATTTTCAGAGTCCTCTAGGATAATCTCCTTTCTAACTGTGTCAATTGGAATGTGTAGCTGATCCTTCTCTCTCTATGCTATATAGTTAAACTAAAACTAACATACAACTGCCTAATGTGCAAGAGTGGCCAGTTTAACAGATTCAAATTTTTTTTCTGTAGGGGAGGGATATGTGCTAACAGTCTCCAGAAGATGCAAGCCATCAGTTAAATAATCAAAATTATATCATAAATCAAAATCGGTTTAATAATCAAATCATTCAATTAAAAATGTCAACCCAATCATACCTTGCTAATTTGTCCATCATCTTCACATATTAGCTAGTTGTCAGATAATTCTATGTGCTAGCAAATACTGAGATTGATCTCTATTTCTGTCAAATGTTCCTGAGAAATGGAAATGGAAAGGAAGATTGTGTTTAAGAAAATTACTTATCATCTGGGAAGCTTTGTATGCAAATTTCCAAGTCAGGGAAGAAAAATAAAACATTATTAAGTTTTGGAATATAAGTGGGTCCTCATCTCTACTTAGGATAAAGAAGGTGGGTCAGTAGTATGAAAGAAAGAAACCTTGAAGATAAATAAGCCAGGGTAGGAAAGGCTGGAAATGCCAACGAGATAATTTGTCTTGTTTTGAAATACTGCTATAGGGCCATGTTTATATGAGTCAGTGGGCTGGTCATCCCCTTTACCTTAACTCCTCTTCCCCAACTCTACTTCAGGCAAAACAACTATTTGCTCTCTTGCACTTTGGGCTTAAAGGGCCCAACATCTTATTTCTCAGCTTTACATGTACTTTCTTCCTTGTCTAAGAATAGTACAGATGTTATGAGATGATGATACTTTGAAATGGCCAACTATTATAAAAGAAGTATCTATGTTGTATAATGGATAGATTGTTGGACTTGGAGTTAGGAAAATCTGAATTTGAATCCTGTTTCAGACATTCAACTTGCTGTGTGATCCTGGACAGATCAGGTAAACTCTCTGAGCCTTAGTTTCTTCATGTGAAAAAAGAAAATTAAGGATAACAATAGAATCACTGTCACAAAATTGATATAAGAATCAAATGGGATAACATTTAAAGGGCTTTTTAGATTGTAAAGTGTTATATAAATAACAATCATTTTATTATATATATGTACATATATACATATAAACATGTTATAAATAATATAAGAAGAGAGTATAAGAGTAATTATGGGTTATTATTTTATATTTTAAGACACACTAATGAATCTCTTGAATTTTAAGCATCATATTTTGTGGTGGGGGAAAATAAATACCTGTCCTATATATGATCTATATTGTACACAGAAAAATTTTCTATTCTCTTTTGGAGAAGACCTAGACATGAGTCAAATATTAGCTTTGTTTAAGTGATTGCCCCCAGAATTCAAAACTGGAGTAGGGGAATAATGAGCCAAAAACAATTTTTAAATGCCTATCCCTATACTTAAGATTTGAAAGTGACCCATATGAGTCAAGAGCTAGAGCCCTCTAAGTGTAAGGAAAGATGCTGCTCCCTGGTTCAGGAGGTCTTATTATACAATTTTTCACTAGTTTGCACAAACATCCCAACAAACTTTGGAGGCACCTTCCACTTTGCAATGGCTTATGATAAATGTGGTTAGAGACATACATTACATAGAATTATTGATATATGTAGGTGATTTCTACATATCTGGAAATAAATTAGAAAAGTATGACCAAAGGATCATGAAATATTAGACCTGGCTGAAAGATGCTGTTTTCAAACTGTCAAAGGACAAGTTCCAGGTTTGCAGTTTTTGTCAAGTATGCGACTCATATTCTATTTGAATGGGATGTGATTATTGAGCCCAAGAAGGTAGAAATATGATTATATTTATATAGACAATTTATCTGAATTTGTCTTTGTATTGTATTAGAAAGTATAGACTTTTATTTTAATTCAGATGATCTGGGTTAGAATTCTGTCTCTGTCATGTGCTACTATGTGATCTTTGGTTAATCACTCACCCCTTGTAGGTTTCATGTTTTTCATCAGTAAAATGGAAGGACAAGATCACCTCTAAGATCCTTTAAAGCTCTGTATCTATGATCTTATGAAACTATGTTTTGTGGACACAGAATTAAAAAAATTCTATATTTGTTCTAAGCTATACCTAGAGCATTATATTTTCAAGAATTCAAAATACATTAAAAGTACTGTATTTTCTTCTGACTGGAAAATGAGAAAATGAGAATGACAAAGAATCCCTAGTTTTCTAAGTATAAGGCACTGCCTTTGCTTCCCAACCTCTCTTTTCTTGATCTCAGTCTTACCTTTCCAGGTTCCATATCACAGAATCCTCATTTAGCTTTAACAAATTTCTATTCCATTCATCAACCTCTACTGTTGCTTCCATTTTCCTGTAATCACAGAGATTCCTCTAGGAGAATTTGAATCCCTGACTGTCATGTCTGGTACTGGCTTTATTTTCTCTCATATTACTTTGATCAATCCTCAACTATAAATTTATTCCACTTCTTTCACTCCTACCTATATGCCAATGAATGGTGCTGGTGGAAGTCATTCAATCATGGAGATTAGAACTATGGAGATTAGGTCTTCTACAAATTTATATTATTTAATTTCGCTGGATCCTTACTGCACCAAGGCAAATTCTTTTACTCTTCCCTAATTCATTCATATCACATATCCCCAGCAGAAAAGGAAGTCTTTCCTTAAACTTCTCACACTTCCCTTCCTCCCACCTTTTTAATTGAAAATATAATCTCATACTTTACTGAGAAAATAGAAACAACATTCACTAGAATCTCCCTTTTTACTTCTGAAAATTGTTTGACATTATTTCCTATTTTTGTTTTCTTTCTTCAAGTCTCTGACAAAGAGATGATTTTTCCTCATTAGGTGACTCCCTGCTCCTATCTCCTCTAGTGGATTACCATTGAAGACTTTAGCTTAAAAAAGGCCAAGGTCTCCCATTTCATGCAGGGCCATCACCAGTCATCCTGATCTATCTCTGGCCACTGGAGCCATATGGCAGGGGGAGAGGGGAAGGGAGGAGGGAAGTGAGACAGCTGACTTTGCACAGCCCTCCCTCCCTCAAATCCAATTCACTTGCATGTCATGACATCATTTCCCTGATGTCATGGTCCTCTTTGAAAACAAAGGACAAATAATAACAAAAATCCATGCTTACAGATAGATGCAGCTAGGTGGCACAGTGGATAGAGAGAAATAGAGAGAATTGAGTTAAAATCTTGCCTTAGATATTACTACCTGTGTGATTCTGGGCAAATTATTTAATCTGTCTGTCCATTAGTCCATCCGCTCCTCATCTACCAAAAAGGGAAAATAATAGCACTTATCTCACAAAGTTGTGAGGATCACAATGATCCTCATAATGACTAAATGAGTTAATGAATAAAGAATTTTGAAAACTTTTAGCGCATTATGTTAGCTGTTATTATTATAGATGGATAGATAAAATATTGATTAATATTTTACTATGGATCAGACACTGTGCTACTGCTGGGCATACAAAAACAATAAATAAAATGGTTCCTACTTTCAAGAAACTTGCAGTCTAAAGTGGGAAAACAACACAGAAAAAGAAGTTGGAAATTGGAATGGAATTAAGGGAATCTATTACACTATGAAATGGGCTAACTAAAGAGTAAACTAGGAAGGGCAGGGATAGAGCACCAGCTCTGGATTCAGGAGAATCTGAGTTCAAATCCAGCTCCAAACACTTAATATTTACTGGCTATGTGACCTTGGACAAGTCACTTAACTTCAATTGCCTGTAAAAAAAGAAAAGAAAAACAGTTAACTAGGAAGGCAATGAGCATTGTGGTTGGGACCCTGAATAATATGGTAGTCTTGAACAAGGGATCACTGGTCATGGGCAAAGTGGATAGAGCACCAGCCCTGTATTCAGGAGGATCTGAGTTCAAATGCAGCTCCAAACACTTAACACTTACTGGCTGTGTGACCTTGGACAAGTCATTTAACCTCAATTGCTTGCAAAAAAAGATAAGAAAAAGAGTAAACTAGGAAGGAAGTGAGCATTGTGTCTAGGACACTGAATAAAATGGTTATCTTGGGCAAGGGATCACTGGTCATGGGCAGAATCAACATCCTTGATGAGGAAAGGCAGCTGATGGGACAGTTAATTCAGATTAATATGCAATATATTATTATTCACTATTAGGGAATGCAGGGAAACAGGAAATCCTGGTCCTGTCATTCCTTTCCAACTTGTCTTTAACTTATCTTTTCAATTTGACTTCTCTTTACTCAGTCTTTGATTCAGGCAAATTGGCTTTCCTGCTATTCCTCACACAGGATATTTCCTTACTCATCTATGTGTCCCTCAGGTTCTCTCATCACTTCAACATTTTTAGGTACCTAGACTTTTTCAAAATTTAGCTCAGATTCCACTTTCTATATGAAGCTTTTCCTGATTTTTTCCCCAATTGCTAGTTGTTTCTTTAATCCTCCTCCCACACACATTGTATATATTTATGTGAACACATGCTCATATGTTGTCTTCTTTAGAACAAAACCTCCATAAGAATAGGTATTCTTCTGCTTTTGTCTTTGTAGCCCCACTGCCCAGCACAGAACTTGATATATAGAAGGTGTTTAATGAATTATTGTTCATTGACAGGTATGGAGACTATGTGACATCTTCCATGTCCAATCTTAAAAGTTGCAAAGTATATGATGTTGAAAAAGATCTCAGATGATCCAAATAAAGCAATATGCTTTTCTCTATTCATCAACTGAAGCATTCATCTAGTCCTTACTTTTCCTCTTTAAACTTCTCAAGAAAGAAGATAAAAAAGATATTAGGTTAATAATTACTTTTAGAAATAAGAGAAATGGGTATGTACAAAACTGAAAATGAGCTCAAGATAACTTGTTAAATGAATGTTAATCTACAACTCTTTATTACAAAGCAAAATGTGGCACATCACACCTATCAGGCTCTATCCAAAGAATTTGAATTTATTTTCAGGTCTTACCTGTATAGCAATCTTATGACATGGTTGTAGAGAACACCATTTTAGTGCTATAATACTGAGTAATGCAGGTAGCTTGATATCCTAGTATATGAAATGGACCTTGGGATGTTATAAGCATTAATAAATGAAATTTCTGGGGTTATTATTCAGAACATCTCTTATAATGCTCTTCTAAATATAGAATTTTTTTTTTTACTTTTTAATTTTTTTTGGTCTCTTGATATCAGGCTATCAGGCATAACTTTTTTTGTTGTATCTTCTAGCAATCTTTTTCCATTTTGCTGCTTTTAAATTACAGTGAGGTGGGAAATTAGATGGCTAGATTTTCTAATAAATATGTGTAAAATAATTATAAATTTCTCAACAAATTGATTTAACATAAAATATAAAATTTCTTAATACCTAAAGTATGCAGCTGTAATGCATGAGCTTTGTGAAAGCTTTTTCTAGTTTAAGTAGAGTTCGTTATTCTCCTTGTTCAGGTTCTGACTTATGGATAAGTTGGGGGATGTTTGGGGAAACTCTCCCACTAAAATCCATTTTAGTGCTTCCTTGTGGTATGGAGATAACACCAAGTTCTTAAAGACCATTCCAGAACAACACATATTCTGAAAGGTCCTTCTTAACTCACAGGAGTAAAAAGAAAATTATGAGAAGTAGTTTGGTATAATGGTTAGAGAGCTAGCCTTAAGACTAAGAGGACCTGGACTTGGAGTCTTGATTCTGAAATTAAGAGGTTTGGTGAACCTAAGTAAACCCTTAGTTTTATAATGCTGTAGATGGGTAAGGTCAAATTCATATAGAAAGGATCCCTGTGGATGTTAATTGATTGAGAAAATTATAAGTTAGTATTAGATTGTGTAGTATTGTATTTTTATTTAATTTGTTAACCATTTCTCAATTAAATTATAATCTGATTGAGTTTGGCACTAGTTTGTAGGCTTGCCACAAGTTTGATGCCTCTGCTCTTTCTTTGTGTGTATGTCATTTTTTTTAGCTTTTTATTTTCAAAATTCATGCATGGTCTTCAACATTCACCCTTACAAAACTTTTTTCCAATTTTTTTCTCCCTCCCTTTCTCCAACCTCTTCCCTTAGATAGCAAGTAATCCAATATATGTTAAATATGTGCAATTCTTCTATACATATTTCCAATTATCATGTTGTACAAGAAAAATCAGATCATATAGAAAAAAAATGAGAAAGAAAACAAAAATCAAGCAAACAACAACAAAAAGGTGAAAATATTATGTTGTGATCCACAATCAGTCCCTGTAGTCCTCTCTCTGGCTGCAGATAACTCTCTCCATCACAAGTTACAAGATACTCTTTAAGACTATAAAATACAGGAAGCAACCCACACCAGTAGAGGAAGTTACCTCATCTGAGAGTTTCCCATACCAAAGAAACCACCCTAATTAAGATCTATAAAGATATAGCATTATTAACATTTGTCAGCTTTTCCCTATTGTAACTCTTTTATCCCCAGTTTTCATATGGAGATGTTAGGTGCTTCCAGCTTTCTTAATCTTGAGATTAGCTTTCCCTAAAAAGAGACCAAGTAATCCTCAGGATCTGATGGATTGATCACAGATTCCCTAAGGGCTTCTTAGTGACCTAAAGGCACAAAAATTTTAGCCATGAGAAATCAGGGGCTCTCAGACTTGGTGGATTTCTGAAGAAAGTGGAAGCCACAATATTCTATTCTGTGGACCAGGTGCTTTTCTGTATGGAGTCAAGAAGTGGGCAAGTTCAGAGTAATTAAGTGCTATTCTGTCCTTGTTGGATATCCTTGCTGTGTTAGGGCAAAAGAAAAGTCCTTTTGTTAGCATTTGATTTTTGAGTGCCTCATTTTGTTTAAACATTGAATTTGAACTAAGAGCATGCTAATGTTAGAGCTGTCTCTGACAAAAGTGCTTTCCTTTATAATACCACATCTGCTACAGGTGGACTATGTTGTCTAAATACCAAATATACATACATTTGGAAATGCTTAATACCAGAGAACTGTCCATCAATGAAACCATATAGGAGATGATGGTTCCCTCTTTGAATAGGATATCTGGGAGGAGCTCTTTGATGAATGTCTACCTTCCACTTCCTCCAATCAGATGGAGGGCGGGATTCCAAGACCAGAGAGAACTGAGAAGGAATGAGTTTCAGAGTTGACTCAATATTATTGAAAATGAGTTATTGGGGATGATAATGAGACCCAGGATATCAGTTGAAGAAAGTTTAAAACATTTTTTTTCTTTTTGAATTGTATTTTGGGGAAAATAAAATACAATTTAAAAAGAATTTTTAAAAAAAATAAATTTTGCAATTTTTCTTAAATTATATGTGAAAACAATTTTTAGCATTATTTTTTTGTTTGCTTGGGATTTTTTAATTATTATTTTTATTTTCTCAAATGGGAGAGAAAAATCAGAACAAAATAGAAAAATGGAAAAAAGAAACAAAAATGGAAAAACTATGAGGAAAAAAAAGCAGAAGAAAAAAGGTGAAAATAGTATGTGTTTATCTACATTCAGTCTCCATAGCTCTCTCTCTAAAGGTGGATGGTCTTTTTCATCCAAAATTTATTAAGAATGCCTCGGATCACAACTGCTGAGAAGTCTCCCATAGGTTGATCATAACACAATCCTGTTGTTGCAGTGTACAATATTTTCCTGGTTCTGCTTGTTTTACTCAGCATCAGTTCATACAAAATTTTCTAGGTCTTTACATAACTTATTCAACCATTCCCCAATTGATGGGCATCTACTCATTTTCCAATTCCTTGTCATCACAAAAAGAGCTGTTATAAATATTTTCAAACATGTGAGTCCTTTTCCTTCTTTTATGATCTCTTTGGAATACAGATCCAGGAGTGACACTGCTAGATCTAAGGGTATGCACATTTTTATACCTCTTTGGGCATCCAAATTTTTGGCATTCATTTTTACAAAATTTTGAGTTCTGAATTTTTCTCCCTCCTCTCTCCTCTTCTTAAAATAGTAAGGAATTTGATGTAGATTACATATGTGTTATGTTGTAAAAACATATTTCCATATAAGACACAGTTGCAAAGAAAGTGAAAATAATATTCTTTGATCTGCTTCCAGAGTTCATCAGTTCTTTTCCTGGATGTAGATAGCTTTTTTATGATAGGTCTTTTGTATTGTCTTGGATCATTGTATTTCTGAGAAGAGATAAATTCTTCAAAGTTGATCATCACACAGTGTTGCTGTTACCCTATACAATGTTTTTCTGGTCTGCTCATTTAACTTTGTATCAGTTCATACAAGTCTTTGCAGGTTATTCTGAAATCATCCTGCTTCTCATTTCTTATTGCACAATAATATTTCAGTAAATCCATATACTGCATCTTGCTCGATCATTCTCCAATTGATGGAAACTCTTAAAGGTGGATTACCACAATTGTGTCAAACTCAAATAGAAGGAGCAGTATCTTGACATAGAAAAGCACAATTTAACATTATCTTTGTCATATTATATTTTTATTTATTTTATTAAACATTTCCAAATTACTTTAAAAACTGGTACAGGCTGTTCTGGGAGTTTTCTGGCCCATGAGTTTGAAACCTCTGGACTACCTATTATGTGGAAGAATAGCGGAAATTAGTATTGGTATAAAGAGTAGCCACATCAATGAACTCATGAATCATTGTAACATAAGTATGTATCAACATGATAACTTAATAATTATCTCCAGTAACTCACCTTCCAGCCAAAATTGAATCAACTCTACTCTCCCTGACTTTAGGACCCCTCCCTCCCTCTGATTGGAAAGAGTGAAGGGTGTACATCCATCAGAGAGGTTCTCCAAGACTCTTCATTTAAGGAGGAGGACCAGTAGAACAGGAGAGACAGCATGGTGGAATGGATAGAGAACCTGTCCAGAACAGGAAGGACTTGGGTTCAAATTCTTTCTTTGATTGTTACTGACTGGGTAACCACTGGCAAATATACTAACTTCTTGGTGCTCTGGGCAATTCTCTGGAATTGCAGAGAAGGGGCACACTTGTGTGTGTAAATAAAGGTTTTTATAGGAATGAAATCACAAGACCAGTCTCTAAGGTAGAACATGTCAAAATAGCCAGTAGTTGTTTGCTCATCATTCAATAATACAAATTAGCACCTACAGTTAACCACTATACAAAATATGCAGTATACCTAGTCTTTGAAATCTAACAGCTCATAATTTCAAGGACTGGCTGACTGTTCACCAGAGATGACTCACACAGCTGGAAAATGCTCCTGATGAGAATGATCATGTGGTATCCTGGTCCCTTTAATGAGAATCATGCATGTTCTCATTTTGCTATTAAAAAACTCTTCCCTTGTCACTGACCGCCACTCTCACAGCCCTTTTGGCTGTCTCTCTTGTAGTATATTCTCACTTCTTTCCTATAGCTCTCACTGTTTCTATTTTCTGCCTAGTGTTTCAATTCTGCCTGGTTTGCATGACTTCACTTTCCCTTGTGATAAAATCTAACACTCATGCAGAATTGGAAATGGAAGAAGGTAGTTTTTTCCTATTAATTGCATTAATGTCTAGTCCTAAAAATCCTGTGTTAATTGGCAATAGCTCCACGCAGCCTGCTCCCTTACTATGTGTTAGATTCCATCAACTTGATGTCTGGGGTATCCTTCTTTGGGAGGATTATATCACGGTAGGGAATATTTTATAAGTTAAAAATGAATTTTTATGGATTCTGAGAGTAGGAAGCCTGACGAAAAGCAGACATACACACAAAGGCTATCAAAAAAGAATTAGTTTTTTTTTCTTGCTTTTATTGAAAAGGACATGTTAATGATCTTGGCAATATTATTTTTATAATGTCATGAGAGGATGACAATAAGCCTTTTCATAGCACCTACTATGTGCCAGGCACTATACTAAGCACTTTCTACAAATATCTCTTGTTTCTCACAATAATCCTATAAGGTAGGTGATATTATTATCCCTATTTTATAATTAAGGAAACTGAGGGAGGCAGAAGTTAAATGATTTGCCATCAGTCACACAGTCTATTAAGTGTCTAAGGCTAGACTTGAATTCAGGTCTTTCTGACTCCAGGTTTAGTGCTCCATCCATCTAGCTGCCTCATTGGGTTTATTAATAGAATGTATGTGTGTATGTGTGTAGTACATAAATCTCTCTGTTTGCAATGTAAAAGGATTTACATAGCATGTGTATAAGAGTTTTTCTGTCCTATATATATATATATTATAAATAGTGCATGCATGTGTATAAAAAGAATATATGTGTATGTGTATGTGCGTGTGTATAAAGGATTTATATAGAATCTGTGTAAGGATTTTTATAGTATCTATATGCATGAACATATGTGTAAAATGTGGGAGTCATGTTAAAAATGTGGTTTTGTGATACATTTATATGTATATATGTAAAGGGTATGTGTAGCATATATGTAAGGATTTTTGCAGTTTATATGCATGTGTATTTAAATGGTATATGTATGTATCATGTGTGTAAGGAGTTTGTATGGTATGTTTGTGGGTATGGGGGGTTCACGGCATGTGTAGAAGGATTTTTGTGGTATAAATGCATGTGAATATGTTTGTATAAGCGGGATATAGCATACATGTAAGGTTTTTATAGGGTGTCTGTGTATACCAGAGCAAGGAAGACAGAAAGAGAATCACAATAAATAATTTCATCCTTTGACATTTTAGTGAGCTATTATAGTTATGGTAAGTAGAAAATGGGAACACAGCCTTGTGTTTATGCTTGATCAATTTGGCATAAGTAAAAAAAAAACTTAATTCAAAGCACAGATATTTTTACATGTGTCAGCAGAATCACTGAGCTATTCTGGGTATATGTCTTTATCAACTAGTCGTCCAGAAGGCTGTGATCAAACCCGCTGCCATGTATAAAAAAGGAACTGGGATTGTTTTGTTTGGAGAAGAGAAGACAGGGAGGAATATGGTAGCTGACCATCTTATGGAAGAACTGTTTTATGGAATAAATAGACATTTTTCCAGTTCGTCCCCACAGAGCAGAATTAGGAACAACATGATGAAAGAATTTGCAAAGAGGCAATTTTTGGCTCCTGATGAAAAAGAATTATACCTAAGTGGAATGAACTGCCTCGGGAATCAATGAGTATTTATTTATTAGGTACCTATTATGTGCCAGGCACTGTGCTAAACACTAGATATACAAAAAGGCAAAAGATAGTCTCTGACCTCTAGGAACATACAGTCTAATGGGGTGTAGGAGTGGAGTGGGGTGGATAACATGTAAACAATTATATACAGACAAGATATATCTACATAGATAGATCTATGTATTTATTTCTATTTCTGTATCTCTATCAGCCTATTATCTATCTCTATTTTTATGTTCATCTTTGTCTCTTTCTACAGGATAAATTGGAGATAATCTCCAGAGAGTAAGTATAAAGATTAAGGTTCACCAGAAAATGCTTCTTGTAGAAGATGGGATTTTAGCTGAGACTCAAAAAAAGCAATATCCTGAGGAGGAGCCAATGGATTTCTGTTTATATGTGTTTTAATTTAGGCAAAGACTGGATGCATATTTGGATATACAGGAAATGGAATTCTTTAAATTAGATGAGAGTTTTTTTTGTCCAACTCTGAGATGCTTTAATTCTATAAAATAGCAGATATCGAACTTTTTGCTAGAGGCAGGAAAGTCTACTAAAAAGCCAAGCAAATAAGAGCTAAGAGTCTGAGGCTGGATTTGAACTCAGGTCTCCTGATTTCCTTCCCTTCCTAGAGAACCATCCCTTATAACAAAGAATAAACACCATGGAAAGAAAAACAGTTCAAAAAAAATTAACCTACATATCAAAAAAATTTAACATTGTAAGAAGTTTTTCATACCTGTAGCCCCATCATGTTTGCAAAAAAAGCAGAGTGAGGCACCTTCTAACTCTTCTTTGGGGCTAAACTTAGTCATTATTTTGCATTATTTTGCAGCATCCTAGTTTCAATGTTTTTTGCTGCTCTTTCATTTATATTATTGTAGTCAACTGTACATTTTATTTTTCCTGGATCTGCTAACTTCACTATGACATTTAAGGTGTCCCATAGTTCTCTGTGTTCAGCATATTCTGCCTACAGAATATTAAACTTTCCTCTCTTTTGCCTCTTAGAGTCCCTGGCTTTCTTTTAGCCTAGTCTCATGTATCAACTCCCATTGGAAATCTTTTTAAATTCCCCATTTGTTAGTGCTTGTTCACTCCATTCTCCTCATAATTTAATATACATAATATTCTGCTTACATAAAATAAGTGAGATAGTACTGGATCTGGAGTCAGGAAGACTTGAGTTCATAGAGCAAGTCCCTCTACCTAACAACTCAACAACTCATCTATAACTTACAGGTTTTGGTTCTTTCCTGGGACACTTAAATGACTTGTCTATAGTCAAAAAGCCAGGGTGTGTCAGAATCAGTATTTGAATTCAGGTCTTCCTGAATCCAAGAGTTAAAGTACCTCAGACATTTATCTGGTCAAGTTACCTATTAGCACTCAGTCTCAGATTCCTCATCTGCAAAATGAGGATAATAATAGCAATTACTTTGCAGAGTTGTGAGGAACAAATGAGATTCATTTAAAGTGCTTTGAAAATCTTAAAACACTTAAAAATAAGTGGTAGCTATGATGATGAAAATGATGATGATGTTTTTCCCCAGCGGAACAGAAACTCTTCAGAGACAGTTTATGTTTATAGTTTTGTTTTCACATCCTTCCAGTGCCTAGCATAATGCCTGAACATTAGTAAAGGCTTAGAAATTAACTTGCAAACATTGGGAGAAAGCTTGGCGTGGGGGTATGTTGGAATATTGTATTGCAACCCTTAAATTATTTTGAAATAAAGAAGGGCATACATCCCAAAAGAATCTAACAAAGAGGAAGAAAGGAGTAGAAAGAAAGAAGAAAAATGGAGAAGTTGGTATGTGGGAAATAGTGAAGGAAGTTAAGGGCAAGGAGAGAGATTTTGAGAAAGAGTTGGGGACAGAGGAAGAGAGGAGGAAGAGAAGAAGAAGAAAAAAAGAAGAACAAGAACAAGAAAAAGAAGAGGAAGAGGAAGAAGGAAGGGAAGGAGAAAAGAAGATGAAGAAAGAGGAGGAGGAAGAAGAGGAAGGGAGGAAGAGGAGGAGGAGACAAAAATGAGAAGAGGGAAAAGAATAGGAAGAAGGGAGAGGAAATGAGAAGAGAGTTGAGAGAGAAGAGAGAGGGGAAATGGATAGAAAAGAATTCTAGATGGTAGAATAAGTAAGGTATTCTTGAGGTTTGGAAGTTTCCATGAGATTAATTTTCTTCAAACAAATTTATTGATAACTTATTAAAATATTATCTACATTCCTAATATAATCCTCCTCTTTTCCCTCCCTAAGATCTATCCTTTATAACAAAGGATAAAAACAGAGTTTAAAAAATAGTTCAGCAAAATGACATCAATGCAGTGTTCCATACCCATAGTCTCCCATTTCTGCAAGAAGAAAAGAAAAAGCATTCTCATATATCTCTTCTTTGGGGCCAAGTTGGTTATCATAATTTTACAGCATTCAATTTTGATTCTTTTATTGTTATTCTGGACCAGCAGATCTACTTCAGATAATTTAACTTAGAGCATTGGGTATTTAGAGGTTCCCTATCTTGGATCTAGCATCAGGGAAAAAGGCTCAAGCCAAGTCTTGAGATTTTGGCTTGAGAGAGATAGTGGTCATTAAACTATTTCATTTTCCAGCAGTAGGTGGTCACATGGTCAGGTCACCCTTTCCTCTTGGTTTTTTTTCCAGTTAAACTTGAAAACAGCTGGATAATTTCTTTACTCTTTTCAGAAAGCAAATGAGGACGAGGATAGAAACTCCCACTTTAGTAGAAGGCAACCTCCTACTCTGGAAACTTTAGAAACTAGCTACCATATGAACACAGCAGAAAATGTTCAATCTTTCTTCCCCATGGTGCCTTGCCATCCTTTGACAGTCACACCATCACACATAGCTGTGTTTGATTAAAAACTATCATGTTGTATGAAAGCAAGAAATAAAAATGAAGTAAGGCTTCTGTGAGGAAGGAAACCCCATGTATTAAGTGGTCCTTTCCTATGGAGATTTGCCAGACAACAGTCTTACCTTGTTAAGATTTTGTCTTCCTATTTGTTATTTATTTATTTAGGCTTTTTGCTGAGGCAATTAGGGTTAAGTGACTTGCCCAGGGTCACACAGCTAGGGGATGTTAAGTGTCTGAGACCAGATTTGAACTCAGGTTCTCCTAACTTCAGGGCTAGTGCTCTATCCACTGGACTACTTAGCTTCCCCTTCCTATTTGTTATTTAAGAACTCAGAGGTCTAAGCCTTTTGGATCAACCTGGCTCTACAGGGAATTGAATGAATGATAGACTGAACTTGTGGGTCTTAGAAACCACACACTCAGACAGGTTTGGGAGGAAATTGTGATGCTAAGTCCTCTCAGAACACCTAAAGTCTTAGTACAGTGACAAAAGACCTTGAATTGCATTTAGAGGACCTGGCTTCTAATTTCAGTTCTGTTTCTTACTGCCTGAGTGACCTTGGATGTCACTTCATTTCTTTGGGCCTCAGTTTCCTAACTTAGAAAATTAAATGGGGTGGACTGGGTGAATCTATGAGTCATTTACATTTGTTGATATAATAATAATAATAATAATGCTTCAAAAACACAAAAAAAATTGCATCTCTGCTGCTGTTTTCTCTTCTTCTTTTTTAGGTTTAATAAAAGAGCTTTGCAGATAATGGTAGAAGTGACCCAAGTAAACTCTTTTTGCAAACAATATCCTGGTATAGAGAAGAGAATAATGAACCTTGAATCAAGAGGTCCTAGCCTTGACTTCCACTTCAAGCCCTTACTTTGGATGAGCCCAGATAAGTCCCAACTTCCCTGGAGTTTTTGTAAAACAAGAGGGGTTAGAATTTGATGACCTTCCTGGGTCTAAATCTACAATCCTATATTTTCATTGAGTGTTTGTAGTCTTACACAGGTACAAGAGCTTGGGAATGAGGAGTGAGAGAGTAGTGCGGATGTGGGTATGGGATATGGTGTTTTTTTGAGTCTGATATTAATCTTACCAGCTAAACAATTGAGAAATTGGAAAGAAAATTAACCTGGCTGCCCCTTCTCCTTCCTTTAGGAAAGGGAACCTAATCTCACCTGTCTTGCTTTAAGGACGGTTCAGTTATGGTTGCCTGTGTAAAATCTGGACAGGTTCACTTGCTTACTTGCAATCAGATGACTTGCTACATAGACAAATAATTTCTTTGTGTATCTGGCTCCTTATCTAAGATGACAAAATTGGACTAGGTAGTGATTTTATAAAATGAAGATCAATTTTATATATATAATCTTTTTATTTTTCAAAATACGTGCAAAGATAATCTTCAACATTCACCCTTCCAAACCTTTGTGTTCCATATTTTTCTTTCTCCCTTCCCACATCCTCCCCTACCTAGCAAGTAATCCCATATAGATTAAACATATGCAATTCTTCTAAGCATATTTCCACGTTTATCACTCTGCACAAGAAAAATCAGATCAAAAAGGAAAAAAAAGAGAGAGAAAATTGCAAACAGAAACAAAAAGGTGAAAATACTATGTTGTGATCCATATTCAGTCCTCATAGCCCTCTTTCTGGAGGCAGATGGCTTTCTGCATCACAAGTCTATGTTCTAATTCTAGATTGTATGCTCTTAAGCCAATGACAGCATGACCTAGGGAATAGTGGGCTGATCTTAGGTTCAGGAAGACCTGGGTTAAAATCCTAACTCTGATACATTCTGGGATGCTGGATCCCAGTTAAGTCATTGGACCTCCCAGGAGAGTCTAAAAGACATTCAGGAAAACATGGGGTGCTGAACTTCATGGGTGGAGGGACTCAGTGGATATGCTTGAAATCATAGGCCTGGACTAAAAAACAACAAAAAGCTGGTGAACTAATGAACTGGTTAATTTCTATTGCTTTCATAGCAAGAAAGAGCTGCTATTAAGTCTGAGAGATTCATTAGTCTTTGTCAGAACAGTTTTATTGGGACAACTATTACTGCCTTTTTAACTTCTCAGATACGGATGCTGTTTTATGGCTAATTGTTACATTAATTCATTCAGCCTTGATGATTTGTAGTCAGTTCCAGTCAGGGCCCACCCAGTACACTACACATCAAATGGGATTCTGGTTAAAATTCCCACAGAAGATACTCCCATGATACATCAAGATGTTTCATTATGAGCTGATAGTAGGGACCACACTGATTTGCTTTGGGAAATCAGAGTAAATAGATCTTTTTAACCTTTTCAATGAGCAAGCACTAGCTATAAATCTGTACTGATTATAAACAAAACATTTGTATTAATAGTGATTATAGCAGGGTATTGTGATATAAAGGACTGAGGGCTAGCCTCAAGGTCAGAAATTCTGGGTTCAAATATTGCATCTGATATGTCCTAGTCTTATGACAGTGGGTAAATCACTTAAATTTTTAGTTCCCCAGACAAAATCTTACAAATGAGTTACAAAAAAATGCAAATGTGTTGTCTATCTGCCTGGATGGAAAGATTTTCTGTATTGAGAATTCCTCAGCCCAGGGGTCTTCATTTTTGTGTGTATCACAGACTAATTTGGTGAAGGTGAAGGTTTAGTGATGCTTATGGAGACCTCTTCTCAGAATAATATTTGTTGCATAAATTGATAATGGGGAGATGCCCAGTTTTAGAGATTATTAAAAATAAAGCTGTAATTTCTTCCTACATACAAGTTCAGAGACCCCTTCAAATCTGATTGTGAACTCTAGTATTTTTTGCCAAGAAAATCTCAAATGGGGTTATGAAGAATCAGATGCAATTGAAAAATGACTGGATAGTAGCAATAAATTTTTTGTGGCCCTGAATCCTAGACAATAACATTTCTAGTGGGCACAAATTAACTTTATTTAAAAATATTTATGTATATATATATATAGACATGTATATATATATATATATGTGTGTGTGTGTGTGTGTACTACATGAGTGTTGTTGACTTATAAGTTAGAAAACAAGAAGATATTTACTTTCTAGGGTCCAAGTTAAAAATCAAACAGATTTAAATTGTTTTTATAAAATCAGTAGATTAGTCAAAAAGTATGTATTTTGGGCTAAGAGCTAGACATATAAAGAAAGTTCACATTTTACCCAGAGAGAAAGCATATAGACCAGGGCTTCTTAAACTTTTTCCACTTGCAACCTTTTTTTGACCAAGAAATTTTTATGCAACCCTAGGTACATACATAAATAAAATAGGTATACTCTCATTCCTGCAGTTCTCTCATTCCTCACTCCTCAGCTCTTATCTCTATGTAAATTGCTTAATTTTCAATTTGGACTCCAAGGAAAAACTCTAGGAAAAATATCTTCTTGTTTTATGACTCATAAGGGGACAATAGTCATGTAGTATCAGTTTTAGAAATTATTGGTCTGGCTCTGAACTCTATGTGCAGTCCAGATCTATTCTAAACTACAAGCAACCCTTAACTTTTAAAGCAGATACTAAAGATGCTTCCTGAGAGAAAAAGTTCAACCTCTTTATTTTCCTACTACTCCTTTTTCCTTTTCTTTCTTCATTTTTTGGTAATCCTCTTGCTTTTAAGATGAGAATTTTCATCAAATTCCATTTTCTCTCACCGAATGTCTCTTTGACACTAAAATAGAATATAATAGAAAAATATCTGTCGATTTTGATTGTGCCCCATCTGACTGTGTGGGCTTGGGCAACTATCTTCTCTTTGGGTCTTAATTTTTTCTATGAAATGAGAGAAGTTGAACTGGATGACTTCTAAGGTCCCTTTCAACAATAATATACTATGATCAGTGTTACTGCCTCCCTGGATGAAAAGATCAGTCTGAGACTACCTTAAAACTTTAGGGAAAAAAGAGAGAGCAAATAATATCAAATCATTACTTTTTCTTTCTCTATGTCAACCCAAAGTTTTGTTTTAGTTTGATATTTTCTCCTTATATGAAACCTTAAACTTAGAATCCTAGATTCTGTCAGTATTATATATTGGAGTGAGTGCTGACAAATTACGTGCTTCAGTTTCCTCACTTGTAAAATGAGAATAACAATGCTTGAGAACAATATTTCACAAAGTTGTTGTGAGGCTCAAATATGATCATGTATAAGTAAATTACTTAGGAAACTAGATTGCTATGTAAATGTCAGCTGTTGTTATTATCTATCAGTGGCAATGGCTCATGTTGGCTAGAATTGACGTTTGTGACTTTGGGTTATTTGTTCCTAGATAATCACCCACAGTTAGATTCTGTATTCCAAAATGGCCAGTTGGCTTCTATTGCTTCTTTTGTATTTTTCTTATTTAAATATGTGTGCTTTATTGATGATTTTTGTTCTTATATCACAGTACTTTTAACCACTCTTCCAGATTGAAACCTTCATTGTGACAAAGAAAAACAATTTACGAATAACATTTGACTTGGTGATCTCATCTGACAATGTATATGCTATTTTGTTCTAGAAATCCTTTACATCTCTGTCACAATGGGGACAGCATATTTCATTAGCAACTGTTTTCTAGGATTTTCATTATTTTTTTTTCATTCATTCAGCATTCATTTTCCTTTCAAAGATTTTAACATTCACTTTGCTACAGTCATTTATATTGTTTTCTTGGCTCTTAATTTTCCTCTCAGTTCATGTAAATCTCATGTTCCTCTGAATTCCTTATGTTCATCCCTGTCATTGTTAGTGCTTTCCCTCTGACATTACTTTACTTTTGCCTTATAGATATCTTATATGTATAGAGTTGCCTACACCAAAACTTCTTAAGCTGTGGATTGTGACCCAATTTGGGGTCATGTAACTGAATGTGGGGGGTCCTAAAATTATGGTTTATTATCAGTAAATTTGATTTATATACCCATTTTATTTGCTTATATACCTAGGATTGTGTAAAAATTTCTTGGGCAAAAAGATGTTGCAACTGGAAAAAGTTTTTGCCTGTCTTTGTATGTTTAGCACTTAAACATACTAAGCACTTTTGGACTAACCTACTGATTTTATAAAACAATTTTAGTACATTGTATTCATTTGTCATAGTTTTTTTCAATTATCTCCTCATCAATATTATTATTGTTGATAAGTTTTTATTGATACTTTTTTTTACATTATTATAGTATCTTCAGTATCTCTCCTCTTTTATCTTCTGTTCCCTGAGACTCATCCTTTATGACAAATAGCATTTTTTCAGAAAGGAAAAAAATGCCAGCATAAGCCATTGATACTGAAAAAGTCCAAAAATATGGGCAATGTGTAGCACTTGTGGACCTCCCACTTCAATGAAGAATTATGTTGGGAGTGTCTTCTCTTATCTCTTGATGTAAGTTCCCTTTGATCTTTATAATTGTATTTCATTTACTTTTGATTTTTAGGTGTATCATTGTTCTTTCCACTTATGTTATTGTAGTTGCTGTGTATGTTATTTTCTTGGCTCTGCTTACTTTATTCTACATTAGTTCATGATCTTTCCATATTTTTCTGTATTTATCATACACATCATTTTAAAAAATAATATAGTAGTATTTCACTGCATTCATGAGAACAATTTGTTTAGCTCAATTGATGGGCATTCATTTTGTTTTCAATTCTTGGTTTTCACAAATAGTGCTGCAACAAATATTTTGGGGTATATAAAAACTTTCCTTCCTCCCTCTCTCCTTATTGTTGGCTTCTTTGGGGTTTAAGCCCAGTAAAGGACAATATGGACATTTTAATCATTTTATTTGCATAATACCAAGTACAACAAAATGTACACTAGCAATGTTTTCAAATTTTCAGGGTCTGAGGAGAAATTTAGATTGCATTGATTTGCCTTTCTATTATTATTAGTGATTTGGAGCATTTTTATGTGATTGTGAATACGTTATAGTTCTTTTTTGGAGAGCTATTTCCATATTCCTTGACCATTTATCTGTTGAAGAATTATTCCTTTATTTCTTACTAATCAATAACTATATAGCATTTTTTCAATTAAAATATTTATTATGATAATAGAGAAATGAAATGGTACTTGAAAAAAAAAAGTCACTGTGATTAGGTTTTCAAAGATACTTGAAAAGCAAGCACTTAAAATTGTTATCCTCAATGTCTTATCTTAGATATAAATTACTCCCTAATCTCCAAGCATACTTCACTAAGAATCTGCTGAAGTTATCTGCTTCTCCCCCCACCCCCTTCAGTATCCTTTCTATTTATTTTTACTTTTATATTTCTGGTTGTTATGCTATTTTTTTATATGCCAGTGCAGTGAAATACACATACACACACACAAACACACACAAACCTTTTATTTAAGAGAGTTTATGAAAATATGGGGATAAAATCATGATACTTTAGTAGGTTAGCTCAATTGGCTAAGTAAAGTGCTAGGTGTGAGTATAGACACAAAAGTTTAGTAAAGCCCTCATTACTGCTAAAAGAAGACATCTCAAAGAGATTAGTCAATAAATGCTATTTTCATTTGTAAATTATAACTCATTGTTATAAATTGCTTTTAAATATGAATTCAAAGGTCAGCCAAAGGCCTCAAAGTGATAGAAACTGTGACTAAATATTTGTAGGTCTTTCTTCTAGGGAGTGACTTTGGTCTCAGGGATCATACATCAAGGGCAAATTAGACTTCTGAACCTGGAATAAGTTATGAAAACTGTGCTGACTATTTAAATTATCTAACTTATTATTTTCAAGGAGTAGATGAGATAATGGAAAGAATGGAATTTTAGGTCTCAAAGACAGTTAAGAAAACTTGGAAAGAAAAATTAGAGATATAATGAATGGGAAAAATGAAATAGTACTGGACTAGGAGTCAGGAGATTTGGATCCTAGAATTTTTTTTTTTTAATAATTAGCTATGTAAATGATATAGCTTGTTTAGATCAGATCTATTTACCAAGAAAAAGGGAGGCTGAAAATGACATACCAACAGTTAAGAGATAGAGCAATTGGTTGATATCCTGTATTTCCAAAAGAATTCTATCAACCTTATCTTTAGCTTTATCTAATAAACTTCTGACTGATGAGTGGTATGTTCAAAGTTGCCTAGGGTTTATTGTCCTTAAATTGGCAAAAGGCTTCAGCTAGCTTTGTCTAACTAAGTATAAAACTGCATAGCCCCTCGGCCATCAATTACTTGTTTAGAAACAGACAATTCTATACATTCTAAACCATGGCAGAAATGTGCTGGAACTAGCTTGAATTAGTTCATGAAACCTGATTGTTAAATTTTCAAATGAACATTTACATTTTGGAATCAGTAAATATTATGAATTAGAGTTTGGTTTATTGTTTTGTTGAATGTCTGAATTTAAGAAATGTTGGAGAAAATGTTAATGATGTAGGTTAAACTTAAAAGCATGGTGTATGTGAGTTGTTTGTTTTTGAGAGTTGGTTGTTAAACATTTAGCAACATTTTGCTGGACAGTAGCCAAGGTTGTAGTTTCATATTATTTATTTATTTCCCTTAAACAGATGAAGCAGTGACCTAGAATGTCAGTGAAATGGAATGAGCATATCTTGCATCCTTCTCATATGCATACTACCCCAATCAACCCCATGGATAAATAGATGAAGTATAAGATTTTTATTCCTTGAAATCTTGGAGCTGACTAGCACAATAATCCTGGGTAAATACTTCTCTGAACCTATTATTTTATTGGTAAAATGAAAAGGTGGAACTAGATAACTGTTATGATTCCTCCTAGCCCTAAAATTTTAAGACTAGGAAAGTAGCATTTCCCATTTGGATTCAATTTTCTTAACTCAGAAGGGGGGTGTCTCTGTATTGACATTGGACCGAGCAAACTCTTTTTGTGATCTGAATATGGGATGCTTGATTATTTGACTTGAGACCTAGAAGAAATTTAGTTATTCACCAAAGCTGTTAGTATAATAATTAATGGGATAATCTTGGAGATTCCAAATGAAGTCTGCATCTTGTATAAGTATGGTATTGAAGTGTGAGATAGTCACATTGAGGGAGCATTCCTATTTCATTAGCTCCTGTAAGAAATCAGATTTACTACTAAGAGTTAGAGTAATAGAATTCTTTATAAAATAGTAATTTGGTTCAACAAAAATTTATTACCAACTGTGAGCATGTATTGTACCAGGTGCAGGTCAGGGTCATAGATCAATAGCTTCAAGGAAGTGAAGAAACCATCTAGTTCAATTCTCTTTAAAACAAAACAAAACAAAACAAACTACAATTCTTAAACCTTTCTCTGTGTCAAACTTTTCTCCTTCACCCCATATCAAAGGAAAAATATAATCTATTAATTATATGCATAATTTTGTTGGTTTTTAAAAATTTAGTCATATCCAACCTTGTGACCCCATTTGGGGTTTTCTTGGAAAAGATACTGGTGTGGTTTGCTATTTCTTTCTCCAGCTCATTTTCCGGATAAGGAAACTGAGGCCAACAAGGTTAAATGATTTGCCTAACATCATGCAACCTAGCAAGTGTCTGAGCCTAGATTCGAATTCAGATCTTCCTGATTCCAGTACCCTGTTTAATGCTCTACCCAGCTGGCCCACATATGTAGTAGAGCATGCCATGTCCAAAAATGTATCTTATTTTGCATCTTGAATTTTCCGTTTTTGAGGCAGGAGATAAGTAACATACTTCGTCACTGGACCTCTGGAATTTAAGATTGGTTATCACATTGATTAGAGTTCTTATATCTTTCCAACCTACCCCTTCATGTTATAGATAAGGAAATGGAGGCACAGAAAAATTAAATGACTCAATGCCTCACAGATAGTAAGCTTCAAGGGCAATATTAGAATTTAGGTCTCTAACTGCAGAGATAGTTTTAGTTCTACTGAGATATGTGAGGAAAAAAAAGACAGAATCATTCCCTTCAGAGATATTTTAGTCTTAACAGGGAGACAAAAGATATAGAAGGAATATTTGAACAATATAGAAGAGTATGATTCATTGTTAGGTCAAGTGGTGTAGACTATATTTCTAGGAATGCATTGGAAAAGCTCCATGAAAGATGTGAAAGTTAAAACAGATCTTTAAGAATGAATAAGATTTAGAGAAGTATAGAATAAAGGGAGAATGTATTTCAGGCAGGAGAAATAGCATGAGTTAAATGTAGAGGTAAGAAGAGGAACAAAACCTTTTCTGTTTATTCCAGTTAATATACATTTATTAAATACTTACTATGTGTTAATTAGGCAGCTACATGACTCAGTAGATAGAATGCTAAGCCAGGAGAAGGGAAGATCTGAGTTCGAACTCTGTCTCAGACAATCATTAGCTATGTGACCTTGAACAAGTCACTACTCTGCCTTAATTCATTGGAGAAGGAAATGGCAAACCATTCCGGTAGCCTTGCCAAGAAAATCCCACATGCAGAAATAACTGAGCAACTGAAGAACAACAAATATTTCATTCACTGTGCTAAATATGAGAACAAAAGTAAAAAAAAAAAAGTTTGTCCTCAGCAAGATAAGGAGATGTAACATCTATAAATATAAAGATAAGTAAATATAAGATAATTTGAGGAAACAGAAAGCACTGACGACTAGGGGGAAGCGGGAAAAGCTTTCCATAGGAGGCATCAATAATAACACTGATATATTCCTGTAAATGCTTGCTTATAGTATTTTTCTGCCTTACATTATTTGAGATAAATGACAAGCTTATGGAATAGATACTATCAGCATTTTGATCCCTATTTTTACAAATGAAGAAACTGCGTGTCAGGGAGATTGGGGAAGATACTAGAATGGTTTGATCAATTATGTGTTTTTGTTTTTGCAAGACAATTGGGGTTAAGTGACTTGCCCAGAGTCACACAGCTAGTAAGTGTTGGGTATCTGAGGTCACATTTGAACTCAGGTTTTCCAAACTCCAGGGTTAGTGCTCTATCCACTATGCCACCTACTATCTTCCTCCTTTCCTCCTTTCCTTCTTTCATTTTCTTCTCCTTCCTTTCTTCCTTTTCTTCCTTCTCTCCTTCCCTCTCTGTGTCTCTCTTTCCCCCTTTTGCGCCTCTAAACCCTCCCAAGATAATCTTGAGGTTTTTTGGCTTGATTTCTTTATTAAGGACCAGGTATTAAACTAAAACCAATCTGATTCTAATTGGCCAACAATACATTCTAAGCCAAGTCCCATTTGGTCATAGTTTGAGTTCCCATTAACTCAAATTGAAAGTAAACAGCAGTCACGTTGTCTAGGAACCCTGAGGGTTTTTTCCTACCAGATTCATTCATTCATTCATTTACATCTTTTTGGACCAGGTGAAAAGAGCTTTTTTGCCTCAATTGCTACCTAGCCTAAATCACGGAATGGGTCCATTCTCAGTCAAACTGAGACCTATAAAAGACCTTAGCTTAAAAAGGCCAAGGTCTCCTATTGCATCGGGGCAAAGTATCTCATTGCATTGCATCCAGGGGCATCTCCAGTTGTCCTGATCTGTATCTGGCCATTGGACCCAGATGACTCTGGAGGGGAAAGTGAGACAGGTGACCTTGTACTTAAATCCAATTACTTGCATGTCATAATATGACCTCCCTGAAGCCATAGTCCTCTTTGATAATGAAAAACAAATGCGAGAGGTTTGCATTTTCCTTCTCCAGCACATTTTATAGATGAGAAAACGGAGGCAATGGTTTTATTTTACAGAAGAAAGAATTGAGGTAAATATTTCTTGCCCAAGGTCACACAGCTAGTTGGTGGCTGAGGTAGGATTTGAACTCAGGAAGATGAGGGAGTCTTCTTGACTTGCCCAAGATCATAGAGCTAGTTAGCATCAGTGTGAGCATCAAACCCAGATCTTCTTGATTCCAAATCTAGTACTATCCACTCTACTACAATGCCTTCTGTAGCTGTTGGGGAATGGTGGGAGATGGGTTAGAGATATAACTTTGTTAGAAATCAGGACTCTTGACACTGAGAATCAGATAATAAGGAAAATTTATTAAAGAAGAATCTTAAGGAATTGTCTTAAGAAACATTAAGCGGACCGACTCTTCTTGTGGAAGTGAACACATCTTTCTGTTTGCTAGTTTGGCACAGTCCCTCCCCTTCAGAGAACAGATTGGTTCGTTTCTTCTGAATTACAATCTTTCTCATACACTCACTACATGTTTCCCCAAAATATGTATAAACATGTTTCCTCCTCCCTCATCATACATCCTTTGTTCAAAAATGGCAGAAAACTCCTACGGGATATGTTGTTTAATATTCAATTAGTCTATTAAGCAGGCACAATAGTGATTTAGTCAAGTCAGGTCATTAACCGTAACTAGTTTGAGCTGGATTGTTATTATCTCAAATTTGTGGTTTTCTTAAAACCACAAGACTTTTTCTGATCTGCTGAATCCAACTGTGCTTTCCAAGCTCCCCAGTTCCTCATTTGCACAAGACTTTTATTGATCACTTAATTGTTCTATGAATCCTAACCTTCCTTAACCTCTTAAATTCTGAAAACCTCTTGGTCCATGGTACCTACTATCCCACACTACCTCAAAGGTTGCAACACTGCAGAAACTCAACTTTTCAGCATTTCTCACAGCTTAGTTCCAGATTGTACACTACTTCAATGCCAGGAAAAGGAGTTTGGACTCCTTTAACCATTTTTTTTTCTATTTTTTACTATGATTTCCTCCTTTCCATCTTCCTATTATATTAATGGGGTGATGTAGAGCTGGGTGTTTATGGCCACATATTCTCTTTACTCATTTATTCATTACAATACAGTGGGTTTCTTGTATTGTCTTTCCTTCCTATTATATTTATCAGTCTCAACTTTCCTTTCTTCCTTCAGGATAAGAGATATAATGCCCAGATATTTAAAGTCCTTCCTGCCATCATTTGTGAAACTTACCATCTAATCCTTTCAATCTGAATATTTCAATATGACAAAAAGATCTCCATGGTGATCATGTTACCAAAGTCCTGATAAGCCCCAGGTGATGCTATTTGATACAGCACAATCGCCAACAGGAAAGTGCCATGTGTGAACATTACAGTGTCATATCAATGTCAGCTATTGTTGTTGTCTTATTTGGGAAGCCTTTCCTGATTTCTTTCTAATTGTTATTGCTTTTTGATTCCTCCAAGTGGACATAGTTCCTGGACCTCCAGTCAGGAAGACATGAGGATTTCAAATTTGTTCCCAGACACTCATTAGCTCTGTGATTCTGGACTAGACACTTAACCACTATCTGTGTCAATTTTCTTAGCTATAAAATAGGGATAATAATAGTATAAGTCAGACTTGTTGGGAAGATCAAGTAAGAAGACGTTTGTCTCTGTGCATCGTTGTTCAGTTTTTTTGGGTTTCTTAGCAAAGATACTAGAGTGGTTTACAATTTCCTTCTCCAGCTCATTTTACAGATGAGAAAACTCAGACAAATATAGTTAAATGATTTGCCCAGGATGATACAGTGTTTGAAGTAGGATTTGAACTCAAGAAGATGAGTGAAACACTTAACATTCCCTACCTGTGTGACCCTGGGCAAGTCACTTAACCCCAATTGCCTCAGCAAAAAGCAAAAAAAAAAAAAAAAAAGAACAAGAAGAAGATGAGTGAATCTTCCTGACTCTAGATTCAGCAATCTAATCTACCATATCACCTACCTGCCCCTTTTGGTACATACTAGATGCCTAATACATGCTTTACCCTCTTCCTTCCTAAAAAATTAATTTGAAATTAATTAATTAATTAATTTTGCTAGGTGGAGCAGTGGATAGAGCAGTAGCCCTGAAGTCAGGAGGACCTGACTGGTCTCAGACACTTAATACTTTCTAACTCTGTGATCCTGGGCAAGTCACTTAACCACAATTGCCTCAGCAAAAACAAATAAACAAAAAACCCAAAACAAAACAAAACAAACAAAAAAAAGAATTTGAGCAGTCTTTGAAATTTACTGTACTACTTTTGACCTGTCTAGATTCAACAGTATCTGTTGTACTATTATCTCAGGTTTTATTTATTTTTTTCAGAAGCAGAATGGTATGGTAGATAAAGATAACTTTAGGCTCAAAATGATCTGTCTCTGACAGGACACTGAATGTGTGACTCTGGGCAAATCAATTGATCTCTTAGAGATATTAAATAGTCCTTTAAATTGTTATTTTACAGAAAAGATCCCACTCTTTGTAGGAGTTTCTTCCCTACCAATGAAATAACTGGCTTATTCCCATTCCCATTTATATATTCATTTTCAGTTTATTCATTTATTTTCTTAAAATTAATGACATTTTTGTTATATATCATATTTATTTCAAAATATATTCTTCTTCCCTTTCATAGCCAGTGAACTTTCCTTTGCAATAATTATAAAAAAAGAAAAAAAAATAGCAGTTTAGTAAAATTACTTGGTAGATTAATAGAGTCTGACAAAATCTTCCAAGTTCTATACCCATGATCCCCCACTTCTGCATTTTCTCATCTTTTCTTCTGGGCCAAACTTCACTCCAGGCTTTTAAACATCAGTAAATATGATTCAACTAATAAAATATTTACTGAGTTCCTATTTGACAGTACTGGACTAGGTGCTAAGGGAGAAATGAAGTGAAATCATGTTTACTGACCTTAAGAAGCTTACAATCTAATAGTTATGCTGCTATACACTAGTAGAGTTTACATTATTTTCTGGAGCTCAGAGCTTGATTCTGTGCAATGAAATCATTGGATTGTCTAGTCCTATACAACTGTTAAAAAAAATGATAGTGGTATATAGCTTACACCAAGCTAATTATTATCAACCAGGCACACATGCTTTCAGTTTTGAAACAATATCAATAACATTTGATTTTAACATGATCTTTAATATAAGTAAATGATCCTTTCTTCTTCATTCCCCCCCCCCTATCCAGGCCCACAACTGAGAAGAAACCTCTTGAAATTTCAAGCAGTCTCATTTTAGGAAATTATTTATGCCTGTATTTGGGTTCATTTGATGAAATGACTCATTCCTGGGATGGGCTTAGCTAGGGAAGCCTCTCTGCTTATCTGTCCTGCTCTGCTGCTGATAACTTCAACCAGGAAAACTCATAACATTAGTTTCTATAATAAAAGGCCAACAAAAGCAGGGCAAATCATTTTTTAACACCCCCCCCCATTTCTTTTGTGTTTTAGAGACTGATCACTTACTGTCACACTCTGGAAATGGGGTTGTTGTTACTGCACCTGAACCACAGCAAAAGGTAAGAGGAATATCTGAAATGGTAAAAAGTGGATGGAGCACAAATTATAAAGACAACCTTTTGTAACTCTGGCCCCAAGCAGTCAAAGAATTAGTTGGGTACAGAAAGCACTGTGATTCTATGATGAAGAAAAACAATTCTACTTAGTAGTAGGGTAGACTTGCCAGGATTATATTAGACTACTCTATCTTCTCTGCTGATTCCAAATATTTGATCTTGGAACAACGTTTCTCCTCTCTGATGGGATATTCAACATGTGATTAGTTTTCCTGTGAATATTAAATTCAAATATATAAAATGGAACAGTGACATAGTGAATCAGGAACTGGTCTCAAAGCCAGGATTTCAAGTCTTGCCACAAACTGGCTGTGTGATCTTGGGCAAATTATTTAGAGTATCAGAATATTCATTTTGTCTAGGCACATGATTCCTTCTCTAAGATGAGATATTCAACTTGTGATAATTTTCCTGTGAAAATTAAATTCAAGTATATAGAATGGGAGAGAGATGGCATGATGTAGTGAATCAAGAATTGGTCTCAAAGCCAAGAAGATCCTGGATTCAAATCTTGTCACATACTGGCTATGTGACTTTGAACAAATTATTTAAACTCTCAAGGCTCTAGGTAGCTCTGTAGGATTATAAGATACAGAGAATGCACTGGTAGATTTTTCCTCACTTGAAACTTCTCTTTATTAGATAAATCACAGCTCTAGTCCTTAGCTTTATTAGTTGAGGGAGACCATGGAGAAAGTCTGAGTCCCCATGTACAAAGAGACCTGGACTCTGTGAGACAGTTGTGGGGATGGTAGTGCTAGTGGGAGACTGTGTGGGACCACATTACACAGGAACTCATCAAGGATACAGCTGCTGGGGGTAGGGAAGAATATTCATTTGACAGCTTCTTATTTGGACTAATTATTCTCACTAAGAACCAAGTAAAGAAATTTTAATATAGTTGGTAAAAAATTGGCCTCAGAGTCAGGGAAGCTTAGGATTAGGTTTTTCTTGTAGAAAATACCAACTATGAGATTTTGAGTCAGTAGCTAATCTCCTTCTGCCTCTGAAAAATCTCTAAATTACAGAGGTAGTGAATATTTCTTCCAAAGAAATCATAGATTCACTCTTCCCCAAAATACTGACACCCCTTCTACTCCACTATTGACACTGCCCCTTTCCCTCAATCTTCACCAAAAAAATCAAGCTTGTTTGATTCTATGCTGCCAGACAAGTGTAGCATTTGTCATCATTCTTTAAATTTTGGTGCCTTGGGGAAAACCCAGTTGTCCCACTTTTGTTATGGTTCTGATACTAGTTCAAGAACTTATTATTTCTATGGTCAAAGACAAGTCAATTAACTCCTCTGCACTTTATTTTCATCATCTATAAATCTGGAATGAACGAATGTATTCGTTATCATAAGGATCAAATGAAATAAAGCATATATATAAAATCATAGTTGCTTATATAAAATATATAATAATAATAAATTATATATAATATCTATAAATCATAATTGCAGTCATATACCACTACATAAGTATCATAATGAAAGATAACCCCTGTCTATATATTTTCTTTTGAAAATAAATATGCATTGGAATGGAATGCATTGAAACATATTAATATTTGAATGCATAAATTATTAACCCACTAGCTCATCTGGTTTACAAGATGACTTTATAGATTCCATAGAGAGAATTCCAATATCCAAAGGATCCTTTGTTTTGTAGTTGAGTTGTTTTGTGAACTAATGACTTGTAAAGTAAATACCTTCCTTCTTATCTCTAAAGTTGGCCACTCCTGCTTTAACCTAATACTAAGGATAATCTTTTTAAAGCAACAGCTAACTAGAAACAGAATTTTATTGAGTTACACAGTCAAAGAAAAACCTGTGAAGTTCACACTTTCATAGAGTTACATGTTTACTCCTGGCAACATTTGTGAGAAATTGCGAGTATTTGAAAGCTAATTTCTTTTTTTATGTAGCAAAGAAAATACAGTTCTGTTGGCTTTTCCTTATAGGTCATGAATTAGATGTGGTAAGAGTTTGTTGTATTCCTGGGGCACTTTCATCACATCTTGCTTTGTACAAATCAGTTACGGCATTCATTACTGATATGAATCCCTAGGGTGTTAAAAACAGAAAGTTTCCAGATACACAAAAATATTCCTAGACACACTTTTTGCAATACCAAAGAATCAGAAATAAACTTGATATCTGTTGAATGCGAAATGATTAACAAGTTATGATATATGAATGCATTGGGCTATTATTATTCCATAAGATTATGAACTCCTTGAGGGCAGGGACTACCTCATTTGTAGTATCCTCAGCACCTCACATAGAGCCTATACATAGTAAATGCTTAATAAATTTTTGTTGATTGATAAGACACAATGAATAGGTGGGATTTTAAAAAGCATATGAATATATATAAATTGATATAGGGGGAAGTAAGCTGAACCCAGAGAACAACATACATAATAGCTATAACAATGTAAATGGGAAAAACACAAAACCAAAATTGAATACTTACATAATCGTAGTAACCAAGGTTGGCCTTACAGAAAAGTATACCTTCATTTCTTTGGAACATTATGTCATTTACTAACAGATGAAAATGAGGTTTTGGTTGGTTTGATAAACTGCTTTTCCCCCTACCCCACCCCCCCTTTTTTCATTTTTATTCTTTTTCAGCAGGGATTTTTTTTTTAACTCTCTGGTGAGGGGACAAAGGGAAAAGTATATTTGAAAATGAAGGTAAAGTAAAACAAATGAAAGAAAAAGTGCTTTATTTTATTTTATTTTTGCTGAGGCAATTGGGGTTAAGTGACTTGCCCAGGGTCACACAGCTAGGAAATGTTAAGTTGTCTGAGACCAGATTTGAACTCAGGTCTTCCTGACTTCAGGGATGATACTCTATCCTTAGTGTCACCTAGCTGCCCCTGCAAAGAATATTTTTTAAAAAGACTTAGTTCTTAAGGTTCTTTTGGAACTGAATGTTGTGGTGCATAGCTGTATTAGCTGCTGGAAAAATTGAGGATGATAGATTGCTTGGGTTTAGGAGTTCTGAACTGCAGTAGAACTAAAGTTCATTGAATGTCCAGCACCATCATGGAGAGTTCATGGGAACAGGGAGGACACTAGGATGTCTAAGGAAGGGCTAATTGGCCATGGTCAGAAATGGAATAGATCAAGAATCCTGTGCCTATTAGTAATGGAACCAGATTGGTTAGTACCAGTCTAGGTAGAATAGGAAGAAAATCTCAACAAAAAAAGGTGTGGAAAAACAACCAATCTTTTCTCAAGTATCCTTATTCTTTCCAGTCTCCAAAACAACACACACACAAGTACAGAAACTTCAATTATTTTTGTTTGGAAGGATGAAGAACAGAGTTAACATTATATGTATAGTTCTAGGGAAAGGAAGTAAAGAGAAGGGAAGGAAAATAAAGGAGAAAGGGAAGGGATGGGAAAAGAGAAAGGAAGGGAATTGGAACATATGTGTCTTAGTTGACTTTAAAAATTTAGGATAGAATCCAGCTAGAACAAAATAACAGTGCAAACTATTCTTGGGAAGTTACATTGATTTGATTTCTGACATCCCTCACCCATCTAATAAAGGTTGGTTTTGATTCAGCAAGAAGGGATAATAATGAAGGCTCTTTTTGAAAAAAATTTTGACCATAAAAATGAAATGCACCTTAGCTGCATTTATTTAAAAAAATTCCTCTATTTTTGCTCTTACTGGATATAATGAAATGTTGATGGATCACAGTTCACTATTTGGCCATTGGAAAACACTTTTAAACCAGATGGAGTTACTTATCCCAAGTTCTATGTCAGTGTGCTGATTGCTGACTCCAGTTAAAGGTAATGAGAAAATTCAATATGGTCTCACTGAAGATTCACTTCATTGTCTAAGGATGTGAGTTTGAATTGGGCCTTTTTCACCCAGGGTCATCTTTGTAGGAAGACTTTTAACAGAGAGCATCTAGCAAGATTGTAAAGGTTCCCAGAGTTCACAGAACTCTCATTCTGATTCAGGGATCATTTATATTCACCCTGAAACATAAAGAGGGGAAAAAAGCAATTTTCTTCTTAAAACATAGACACTTAACTATATTTTTTGAGCAGCATGCATATTAAAAGGGAAGAAATTATAGTTGTAACGAATATTTTAATACATTATTTTATGAAATTAAATTTCTGCTCTTCTCATTTTAATTTGATAAATGAAACTAAATACAGGATATATTTCCAGCTCACTGTATGGGCAATTTGAAGTATGACTTTCATTAGCTATAATGAAGAAATCTATATTACATTCTCCTTGCATGCTAATATGATCACGAGTCCATCTGCAAATTATTGCCCTGATTGGTTGGGGATACTTTCTAGGAAGAGCTTTTTAGTCCTCAGCTAATCATGAACCTGATTGTGGTTCTTTTCTTTCATTCCCATCCTAATTAGCACCTTATACAAGGTAAAATTGTCATATGGGCTATTTGCTATCCTTTGGCATCCTTTTATTTTCTTTTTTATCCCATACCTTTTCATTATCTCTTTCTGAACATGTTTGCTCTCATACACAGATGCCTTATTATGTCTTTATTTTACTTTCCTACTTCTTTGGAACTCCATCTATGGGTCTTGATTGGGCCTCCCTAGCATCCTTCCCAAGTGCCATTTTTGTGTCTCTTTTCCCTCATCAAAACTCTTCTGTGTTCAATTTCCTCATCATTCTCACTAATGGAAACTGAATTTTATTCATCCTTGTAAGTTTTGAACTTTTAACGACTTATTCCCAAGGTAACTTTTTGCAATTTAACAGGGTCTTTATTGGTTTAACCCAAAGAAGTAGGTTAGCCCCCACCACCCAAAAATTTTTTGGGGGGCCCCAAATTACATTTAATGGGTCGCTACCTATTCATTCATTTCAATTAAAAAGGCACTTGTTAAACAAATGCTAAGGATAGGATGGCTGTGCTAGGGGTTGAAGGGTAATTTAAAAAATACTGTTTTTGCCTTTGGGGAAAGAAGAAAGCACCCACTATATTCTAGATGCTGTGCTAAAGGCTTTACAAATAATATCTCTTTCGATCCTCACAACAACCTTGTGAGGCAAGTTCTATTACTATCGCTATTTGAATTAGGAAGATGATTTTAGCAGTGTTGTGAGGAAGAATAAATTTAGAGCTAGAAAGGATCTCAGAGGCCATTTAATCCAAAGATGTCAATATATCACAAAAGTTATTACTGTACTGTACTAGATTAAAATGTATTTGGGAAATGTTTAACAAAATAAATAAAAATATAATGAAAAATATTATAAAAATATAACAGGTAATGTTAATTTGTAGTTTTCTAAGTCAACATGTGGGATGGCAGAGATCTGTTCCTATATGAATTTGACACCACTAGTCTAGTTCAACTCCCTCAGTTACAGAGAAGGAAATGGAGCTCCATAATGGTGAAATAAATATCTTGCTCAGTTTCACAGAGGTAGTAAGGAGTAGAGTCAAGCTTTGAACTCAAATCCTGTGGCTGTAAATCCAGATCTCTTGACTGTACTACAATGCTCCAGAGACAGATGCCTAAAGAAGGCATTATAATAGTTAGAAGAAAGAGAGAAGAAAGCAAAGGAGTCCCTATTCAGCAGAAGTGTTTTTGTCCTACTTAGAGTTATGGGGAAGCAAGAACCTTATTGACCACTCCATTCCTTAGCCCTTTCTGAAACCACAGGGCCTCTTGGGTAGATGATCATCTTTCAGGTAAAGAATCAGCTAACTAAAGAGGAGTCTGGCAAGAATCTTGGCCCTCATTTTGGTTCAAAGTCTATATGGCCAAAGCAAGAGTTTTCACATTTAGAAGTGGGTTGATCTATGGCAGTGGCTTGGCATCATGGAGATTAGGTGGGCAAGCATAAATTTATAAAGAGTTGGAGAAGAATGTAGTTTGAGATTTTGAAATAATAGGATTAGGGCAGCTAGATGGTACAGTGGATAAAGCACCAGCCCTGAAGGGGATCTGAGTTCAAATCTGATCTCAGACACTTAATATTTCCTAGCTGTGTGACCTGGGGCAAGTCACTTAACCTCAATTGCCTCGGGGAAAAAAGTATAGGATTATACATTAGAAAGGATGAAAGACAAATATGAGAAAGTTTTAATCAGCTACTATTTATCTAGAAACTGTGAGGGCGTAAAAGAAATATAAAATATGACCATTTTATAGACGAGGAAACTAAGCACAGAATGGTGAAATGTCTTGCCCAAGTTATGTGACTCTGACCAAATAATTTAACTTCTTATACTTCAGGCAACTCTCTAAGATTGTAATTTCCAAAGGTTTACTGATTTTCATGAGAAGAGGAAGGTTTTCAAGGGCCCTGCCTAAGCCAGTGAGATCATACCAATCACAGATCCGGTACCCTCCCATCTTATTTATATTTAATTCTACTATTTATCTAACAAATATTTGCCGAGAATTTGCAAGGATTTGTGGGGTATACAAAGAAGAATAAGATGTGATACCCATCTTCAAAGAACTTAACAAACTGTTTGCTATAATGAAAAGAATCCTCAGAACAGGAGTCAAAAGAATTGAGTCTCAATCATGGTTCTCTCACTAGTAAGCCATGTAACTTTAGGTAAGTCACAATCATTCGATCTCCAGTTTTCTCTTTGGCAAAATGATGGTGTTTGATGACAACGGGCTCTTAAGCATGGTAGATTTCAAGGGATCTGTGAATTGAGTGTGTGTGTGTGTGTGTGTGTGTGTGTGTGTGTGTGTGTAATATTCTTTGTTGTTCAGTCATTTCAATTGTTTCTTACTATTTGTAATTCCATTTTGGGGTTTTCTTGGCAGAGATACTAGAGTGGTCTGTCATTTCCTTCTCCAATTCATTTTACAGATGAGGAAACTGAGTAAACAGAGTTAAGTAACTTGCCCAGAGTCATGCAGTTAATAAGAGTCTGAGACCAGATTTAAAGTTAGCACAATGAGTCTTCCTGACTCTAGGCCCAGAACTCTAGCTATTATGCTAATATGCCCCAAATGAGAAGGTAAACTATTTTTTTTTCTTTAACAGTCACAATGCCTTGTCAATTGTTCCTTTAGCAAACAACTTCTTTTCTTCTATTCCATATTCATCAACTTTCCAGAATACTACAAGAAACTCCACCTTCTTGTTTTCTAATTAATATACTACAGTGTACATATCATTGCTAGGCTAATTTACAAATAGTTTCATCATTCATTTGGTGGAATACCTACAAAGACTCCTTGTTGCCTAAGTTTAGACTTTAATCAAAATCATAGAATTATAAATGAAAGGAAAGCTGGTAAATAGAAGTAGGATAACCTGATATTATACATGTATATCAAGTGATTAATCTGATGTTTTTGTATGATTCTGTCCTTCCCCCCCCCTTTATGATTTAAAAATCTTACTCAGTTCTATTTAGGATTTAAGACTGGTCAGGACCAAAGTAAGTTGAAAAATTCATCCCTAGAAGATGTCACATTTTATAACAATTGTTCTTGACATTATTGGTCATATGTTTTAAATAGAAAATAGTTTTCTAGCCAGTGATTCAGTGGATAAAGCACCAGGTCTGGAGTCAGCAAAATCTGAATTCAAATTCAGCCTTAGACATATACTAGTGGTGTGATCCTGGGCAAGTCACTTAACATTTGTTTACCTCAGTTTCTTCAGTTGTATACTGAAGATAATTATAGCATCTACTTTCCAGTTGTTGTGAAGATCAAGTGAGATATATTTGTAAAAAAATGTTTAACACAGTGCCTGGTAGATAAAAGGTGTTTAAAACATATTTATTCTTTTTCTTCCTTGCCCTTGTGACATCAACTACATATTTGTTAATTCATTCAATAAATATTTATTAAACATCTACTTATGTGTTTAGGGTACAGCACCAAATGTTGAGATTGAAGTTCAGGCACTAGATGATGAGATTGAGGATGGCAATTGGCCCCAAATATTGGGGTTTGGTCATGTGAATAATTCAGATTGGTCATTCTCGTTGACAAAAGCTAGGTTTATTTGGGAGAAGAGGTTATAGACAAAAAGAAAAAGTACAATAGACATCATGAATGATAAATGAAATAGAATTGGGAAATTATATAGTTAATGAAGAAAGAGGTTTTAAAAATTAATAACTGAAAAGACAAATTCCCTGGTGGAACTCACAATTAACCAGAAGAAAGGAAATATTCTCTGAAGTGGGAGTATGCTTTTAATTGGAGGCTAACTCCATAGAAGAATTTAGCACTTTAAAAGAGTTAGTTAGCTATAAAAGGAGAAAGAAACAATGAGATCCGATGAGAAGACGAGGAGAAAGACACTATGAGACACAGGGGAAGAATGAGGAAAAAGACACCACAAAAGACAGAATCATGGTTGATTAATCCAAAAAGGATTCAGCAGAGATGATATGAACCATGGACAGATTGATAGAGTAAATTTAATCTCAGGGATTTGACATAACTTGAATTTCTGATGGGGAAGCAAGGTGGGGCTACTTATGAGCTCCACAGAGAGTGGGACTATAAATTGAACTGATTCCCATCAATAACCTTCCCTACTTGTCTCAAGGAGTGGTTTTATCAGACTTCAGGATTTCTTTGACAACTTTACCTAATTATCCAGGACTTTATTACCTACTATGTGCCAGGTACTGTGCTAAGGAATACAAAAATAGGCAAAAAGTCAATCCTTGCAATCATACACTCAAATGTTCTTATAGTGGTTGATTTTGTTTTGTATAGCTGTAATATATAGCTAAGACACAAGTATAGAACTGAGTTAAAGATTAAAATATAAATAAAGACACAAAAATAAATTAAACAGGTGGCCCCAAACCCCACTTCTGACCAACCAGACCTCTTAAAAAAGAGAAGGAAAGACTATGATTAAGAAAAGGCTGCCAATGGCATTCTGCCATTTAAATATTAGATAGTAAATGTTGTGGTACTTTGAAGTGGATAGTTCAGTATCAATAAGTGTGCCACTGGTCTGTCTCTGTCTCTGTCTTTCTCTTTTTCTCTCTCCTTGCCTATAAAGAGAGAACCAAAAAAGTATGTATGTGTATATATGTGTATTTATACACACACACATAGATACACATACATATACATATAAAACTTTTGGTTCTTAATGATACAAGCTGTTAATCTTGCTTAAAGTATCTCAACACATGATTGGTCTCTACATGGAGGGATGACTGGTATTCCCATCTTTTGATAATAAATATTTGATTTCTTCTGAGAAGGAATATGTTTTTAGACTTTCATAAGACAGGAAGCTGGTAGAGTCCTTTGCTAGCAATACAGAGCCCAATGTGAAGCACTCAAGCTAATAATTAAAAATCTTATCTGGATCCAACACTTCCTGATTTTACAGGGAAGCTAAAGTTGAGGCAAACCACTTATAACTTTTATGTTGTTCATTATATTAATACAATTCAATCTTTCTCTTTTGCAATTGATCTAATTTGTGCTTTCTTCATGTTGGACTTCTTTCACAACTTGGCAGTTTTTCACCTCCTCCTTCTTTCCTTGGCTGGGTGGTGCAATGGATACATTTACACTAAAACCATTCTCTCATATATTGGTCAGCAATAGATCCCAGGCTAAGCCCCAAGCGGTCCTTGTTTAGGTCCTAATAGACTCAGAGTGAATGTAAATAGCAATCATTTCTGTTTTGGCCAGAAGCCCAGAGAATCTTCCCCTCCCAGATTTACTTATTTATTTATTTGTTTATATTTTTGGATTGGGTTAGAGAATGTTCTTTGCTTTAATTGCTATCTAGCCTTTATCACTGAATGAGTGTAAACTCAAACTCTGAGACCTGTTAAAGACCTTGTCTTAAAAAGGGCCAAGCCCTCCCATTTCATCCTGGGCCATCTTCAGTTGTCTTGATTTATATCTGGACACTGGACCCAGATGGCTTGGGAGGAGAAGGTGACATAAGTGACCTAGCACAGCCCTCCCTCACTTGCATGTCATGGCATTATCTTCCTGAGTCAAAGTCCTTTTCATGCTGGGTTTAGAGTCATGAAAACCTGAGTTTAAATCCATCCTTAGATACTTCTTAGCTGTATAATCTTGGGCAAATCACTTAACTGCTATTTGCCTCAGTTTTCCCAATAATAAAATAAATATAATTATATTACCTATCTTTCAGGATTATTGTGAAAATCAATTGAGATACTATTTGTAAAGTAATTCATTACTAGTAAATAGTGGGAGCTTAATTAATGTTTTTTTCCCTTTCCCTCTCATCATCTCATAATTTCTTTGCTTCTCAAGACTCTAAATATTTAGACCAAGTTTATAACTACTTAGTCTTGCCATATATAAGGCAGAAATGGTGTTTTATTCATTAGTGACAAGATTGGAATGGTGATAATTTCCCAGGTAATAAGTCCATAGGAACATTTTTGATAGATGCTGAATTGTTTATTTTATTCTTTGTGTCACTTTGACTACCTTAATTGACTCAAGCTTTTGGTTTCTGCTTTTAATTATTTATTTAAAATATTAATAATTTCAGATATACATTTATTTTCTGTCATTCATTCTGTTGCATTTTAATTGACTTTAATAGGGTGATATTATATGGGGTTATTAGTAGGTGATTTTAAAATAAGTAGCATATTTTGATCATGATAGTTTTAATTAGTTCTAAGGGCCAAATGTAAACGGGGATTATCAAGGCAAAGAATAATACCATGATTAAATATAAATCCAGTTGGGGATTTAAATTTTATGTATTAACTTTTTGAAATTCATATTCTTAAATAATGTTCTTGCACAGATATTTACAATATGGGAGGTTTGTGTCATATTTGAAAAATTTAAAACTATTTATAGCTTAGCTGAAAAAATTTAAGAAAATAATTCTAAAAAGATAGACACCAAAAATTGGCAAACAGTAGTATGGGCATCTTTTGAGTGATTGTGGGGAAATGTATGAAGGATAACTTCATGTTTTAAGACACTATCTGAAAAAATCTCCTGGAGAAAAATAATTTTATGAATTACTTGTGTCTACGTAGATACTTATTCAAAGCAAATATCTACTTAATTTTAAGATAAGCAGAAATAGCATGTCATTCAGTGGTGACAAAATTGACCAGCAATAAATAATTTCCTGGGTTATTAACTGGGGAGGCTAACAGTTTAATAAAGAAGAAAAGGAATATTAACTTCTAAAGATGCTCTGAAGTCACGGCATCCTGGCAAACAGGCTTAAATATGACATATTTATAGGCAGCATATGAGATCAGAGAATACACATGGTGCTCATGAGCATCTAAGGGCAACTTCTATGGGAAAACCTATGACTTATAATTTAGAGTCCTGGTCAGAGGAGGCTTTATTTAGAAACATAGTTATGGGAAAAATCTTCTGGAAGAATCCCTACAACCAAACAGGAAATCAGTCTTTGTTTCATTCCTCTTTCATTTAAGGTCTCTTCCAATTCTAAGCCCATTGTGGTATACTGGGAAACATTTATGGATTTGTAGTTAGAGGCCCTAACTTCTTTGTTTTGAACCTAATTTGGTTCAATTCTATTTTTTACTTGTGTGACTCTGATCAAGTAATTTCACTTTTTATAACCTTCATTTCTTCATCTATATAAATGGTGGGGATGGATCCTATGACCTCTAATATACCTTCTAGCTTTACATTTATGATACTATGATTATTAAGTATCTAACATTTTAAACTATCCATAACAGGAAAATTTTTTTTCCTGTTTTAGGAATGGGGGAGGGAACAGGAATTTATTAAACATCTATTATATGCCAGGTTCTGTGTCAAGCAATATATATATATATGTGTGTGTGTGTGTGTGTGTGTGTGTGTGTGTGTGTGTGTATACAGACATACATACAAATGATGTGGCCAGTGTAGCAAACGATGTAGCACCAGGTGATGTGCTTTAGGAAAAGCAGCAAAAGTTGGGGTTTGGTCATGTAAAGAATTCATAGTGATCATTCTCTTTGGCAAAAGATAGGTTTATTTAGGAGAAGAATTAAAGAGAAAATGAAAGTTTACAAAAAACACCAGAAATGGTAAATATCAAATAGAGTGGGAGAGCATATGAAAGACAAATTCCTCAGTGGAAGTCACAATTGCCCAGTAGGAGGTTGGGATGTGCCCTTAGCTGGTGGGCTAAATCCTGAAAGGGACCTAGCACGCAAAAAGAGTTAGTTAGCAGTAAGGAGGAGAAATGGAGTTGAGAAAGATAGTGTGGTTAGGAGATACAAGGGGAAGGAGAAAGACACCATGAGAATGAGTGCTCTAGTGAACTGACCCAAAGGAGGGCAGTCAACATGGTACAAGCCATGAGTAGATTTATAGGGAAAATTTAATCTCAGAGACATTTCTGGGATTTCTGATAGGACATACATAGCAAGTTGAGGACCCAAGACCCCAACAGAGAGTGGACCTCAGGGACTTGAAATAATTTGGATTTCTGACTTAACAACCTCCCCAGAGAGTGGGACCACAGGGCTAAACTGATCTCTATCAGAGCCTTCTCCATGCCTGCCCCAGGGAACAATTTTACCAATTCTTCAATTTCTCTCTGCCAACTATACTCACCATCCAGGACCTCATTACATACATACAAAGACTTTCTTTCTATATATGTATGTATATGTGAGAGTGTATGTGTGTGTGTGTGTGTGTGTGTGTACTAGCTGTATGTGGTTCAAGGCCAGAATGAAATCCAGGTTTCCTTAATTCTAGGTCCAGCTCTTTATTTCCCACCTCATTGCCGCAAATAGAAATATTTCCCAATTACAGTGGGATTTAAGAACATCCTTCACATATATGGTGGACCAGCTCATTTTTTCAGGCATGATTTGGCACATTAAACAGATAATACATATGTAGGTGTCTTCAGGCAGGTCAGAAAAGCACCAGTATCAGTATACTAGAAGCCCAGATCGGTTTTGAAATTCTAAGCACTTTCCCACACTGGATATTGATAGGGGAGTTTATGAATCACAAGTTCAACATAAAAATAACAACAAAAAGATGATGAGTTGTCCTTATACTAAAAATGGCCTTAAATTCTCATTTCTTTCAACCAAGATAGGTAGATCAATTCTACCTTTCCCATCTACTTTCTTTACTTAAGAAAAGTGCTACATTCATGAGTGTTAAAAGCCAAATGTGTACTAAATTTCAATTTTAACTTCACCCATTTTGCTCAAGACAAACATTGAAAGTGAGAGAGTAATAAAAAAAAAAAAAACAAAACCAGTGAGAAATCTCCAAGAGGGTAACAAACAATTCATTTGAACTGGCCCTTTAAAAAAAAGAAAGGAATCAAGCTGAGGAGATTGCACAGGCTCTGAAGTCACTGGAGAATTCCAGAAAACAGGAAACACTGGGAGAAAATGTGGGAAAGAGCTGCAGGTGGAAATGCTTGTGGCTTAATTGAAGCCATGTTTCTGCATCCCTGGGACGCTGCCTCCTATCATTTGATTTTGCAGAACTGGGAAGCAAAAGACTTTTTTGACCATTTCTCACCTCTAAAAAACTTGCATGTTAACACCCCAGTGGGGTGTGTGTGTGTGTGTGTGTGTGTGTGTGTGTGTGTGTGATATACAAACTCTGAAACTTTTTTTTCATGGTGATACTCAAAATTGTCAAATTTCTGCTGCAGAGCTTAGAAGACGATTATTCACAAAACAAGAAAGCTGTTCCTTTGGATGACCAGTCAGCTATTTGGGGTGTTTTATCCTTTCTGTGGTTACACACTTTTATTAATTACTGTTACTTCTGGCATTGCAAACTTAACCCTTGAGAGACATATCTGTCTACTTAGCACATGTCTGTTTGGCAAAAAAACATATTTTGAGAAAACAATAATGACATTGTCCAACTTTTCAAATCTTTAGTTTTGACTGATTAAAAACACTTTTTCGAGGATTAGCTATGAAGCTAGCTGATCAAATTTCCTTCCTGAAAGATTTTAATAAGGTCAGGTTATAAATTTTTTAAAACTAAGGGTGAGGGATGTATTCTAATAAGGGCAATGGCAATTTGGGCTAGATTAATGGTGGGGATTCCATATTGTGACCTCTAGACTCTAACTAGCTGATCTCTCTTTCATAGACTAAATTATAATATATAAAGCTGAGACCTGACTGCTGTAGTTCTGCTATTAATCTAGCTGGCATCAAGGGCTAAAACCTCAGAGCATAAGTACTATAATTCTGAGAGAAATATAAATGTAGAGGGCATTAATAGAAACAATCTAAAAGATGTGAGTTGTATTCTACTCTGGCCTAATCAAATCTGGGCTATTATGTTCAGTTCTGGATACTACATATCATTATAGACAATTTTTCTCTTCTTGTTCTTGTTTCTGTTCTTGTTTTTCTTTTTCTTATTCTTCTCTTTCTTCTACTCCTTTTCCTTTTCCTCTTCCCTTTTTTCCTCTTTCACCTTCTTTCTCCTCTTTCTTCTTCTTTATTATCTCAGGTCCTCTCGATTCTAGGGCTGGTATTTTATCCATTGTAGTATCTAGGTACTCTTTTTCCACTTTATGTTTAATGGGCTCATTAAGAACAAATTATATTGCAATGAACTTGTTTTCTTTTCTGACAAAACTTATTATATTTGTACATCAAAAGTACAAATTTTATAGCTTTTTTTTCTGACTGGGAATTCCTTAGCTGGGGTCAATGAGAGATTCCATCCATGTTTACTTAACTTTCAGTTGAACTAATTCTCTGGACTTCACCTTCTTGCCAGTAGCCATGCTCTCATGAGATGCCTCTGCATAGACTTTGTTGCTTCTAACCCTCCTTTCCCCACTTTCCCATTCCTTTGTATCTACCATTTGAATATAAATTTCTTGAACATAGAAATTATATTATTTGCAGGTATTTGTATCTCTAGTGCTTAATGCAGTGTTTGATACTTATTAGATAATTAAATAATTAAATTGTCTATCTATCTATGACATAGCATATTTGCATTTCAGTAGGATATTTGACAAAATCTCTTACAAAATGCATGTTGATAAGATGGTGAGAAAAGAGCATTGATGAATGATCAGAACCACAGTACTGATCAGTAGACTAGCATCAATTTGGAAGGAGGCCTTTCATGTGGTACCACAAAGCATTAAAATGCAGTTTAGCAGGAAGAAATGGAAAAGTGTAACATTTTAGTTTTTTTAAAAAATAATTATCTAGGCACAAAATGGGGGAGATATGATTAGTCAACAAACTATTCATGTGAAAAGAATATGAACGTCTTAGTGAACAACATGCTCAGTGAGTCAGTAGCAAAAAAATATAAATAAGCTTAAAGATGTACTACACCAGCATATTGTCCAGAATTTGGTGGTAGTCCTATTGTACTGTCTTCCCTGGTCAAACCACATCTTAAGGTACTATGTTTAATTCTCAGTGCCATGTATTAGAAAGAACATTGACAACTGAAATACACCTAAGGATAGGTAAGCAGAATGGTGAAGGGAACTAAAATTATGTTATCAGTCAATTAATTAATAAGCATTTATTTAGATCCTACCATATACCAGGCACTGTACTAGATGTTGGAGATAAAAAACTAAAAGAGGCAATCTCTCACAATATATAGGAATCAATTTAAGGAACTGGGGATATTTAGACTAGTGAAGAGGAAAATTAAAGGGTATGAGATAACTCTCATTGTGTTTTTGAAGGGTTGTTACACAGAAGAGACATTAGATTTATTTTTATTGGCTCCAGAAACTAGAAGTTGCAAGAGAGAGTGAAAATTGCAAGAGACTAAAATTTTGGTTTGATAGAATGAAAAACTTTTTGACAATCAAAGACCTCCAAAAGTGTAGCAGGCTGACTGGGGAATTTCTCATTTCTTAGCTGCATCCCCCTTTTTTTTTTAAAAAAAAAATGAAACCATAGATTTTTCAAGAGAAGTTTGGGCAAAATATTATAGAGGATATTGAATTAGACTGACCCTACCAATGATGAAATTTCTGTTAGATTTGGTTGTATTCTACTGCATTCTTTAAAAAATAATAAACAGACTAACAGTTACCTTTTTAACACGGTTGTGAAAAGGAAGCATTTTTTTTTGTCTAGAATTTCTTATCTTTTCAGTTTGCTTAGGTGAGGGAGCAACCATGTGTGCAGAGTAGAAATTCAACAGCAGAATCCATGCATATAGTCCCCAACTGACCTAACAATTTTTTGATGAAAGGTGAGAGGTAAGTGCAAAGTACTATTAACTCCAGGATTGTGAAAGAAATGATGTAACTGTGTTAAAGAAACAAACACCCACTCTTAAAAACTTGTAAATTAAAACAGTGATAAAGTTTCCAATTGTAGACAGAACACCAAGTTATTCCACACCCTATTCAAACCCTTCAAATCGTGCCCTGTAATCTATATTTTTCATCACCAAACTTTTCAAAAGGGCCTTTGTCATTTAGATCTCCCTAGGCAACAATCTTTCTTGCCATATGATTTCCCTGATAATATGGCAGTGATATGCATCTTATATTATAGGAGGAAATCAAGGGTTTTTTGAGTTGGAGGGAATTATCTTTTTTGTGATCTAGCTCAGATTACACTCAGGCAGCTGTTTTTCTAAAATTATTTTTTCTAGATGAAAAGAGGGTGCATTTACTTGGATTTGTTCAACATAGATTCTGTTGTTATTTTGAGGGTGGTGGTAGTAGTGCTAAATCCTTTTCAGTTATTTCAGTGACTGTAAATCTGTGATCTCATTCTACTTCTGCAAGTGCAATCTGTTATCCATCCAATTCATCTCACCTTGGATGATTCTGACCTCTACCCTTACATAAAGTCTGGATGAGAGAACCCAAGCATCTTGTTAGAGGTCTTCCTCTGAATCTTTTTGTGGATAGGAGTGTAATGCTCAGACTAGTTATGTTTTGCCCTCCTTATATGACCAGCCCACATCCTTTTCCAGTCATATGTTTCCTTGAAGATATATTTTCCATCATTTCCTGCCTTTGTTATTTCTAGTTATATAGTGTGGCTAAAATCCAACATGCAACTCTGTTTCCCTTTGAATTCCCTGAAATTTGATTCTTGCTTGACTGTATTGTTCTATGATTTGTAACCAAATAGCATTGCCAGAAGAATTTTGGTGTTCATAATGTTGAACTTGTGCAGCAGAAAACAGTTTGAAATAATTGAAAGTGCTGTGAAAATCTCCCAGAGATGATTCGGTCCTTTTTCTTTACCATATTATGGACCTATTTTATTCAAGGCATGGATATAATTAATATAATCAAAATGAAATGACTAAAAGGACTGCCAGCTCAGTGAACATGTTGCAATCTGGTTAATACGTATTCTTCATCCACTTGGTTTTTCCTGTGTGGTTTTACAATTCTAGCTCTTTAGGTGACTATGATTTTTTATTGTAAATGAAGATCCTGAAGGATTGTAGGACTTGCTATAAACCTTATTATATTATATATAATTATATAATATATATATGATATGATATGATCTTATTATTAGCCTTATGCTAATTTCAAATAGGAGCAGTGATAGATCCTCCCTCATGACTTATACAGAATCCCCATTCCATGTGGATTTTGAAAGAAATGAGAATATCCATATTGCAACGTTTGTGATGTGATTCCAGTACTTTACATCCATACTTCTAGATACCTGTACTCAAGGGAAAGTCTATATTTGATCTTGGTTCCAACAATCTCTATCAGTGGTGTGAAACTTATAGGGATTCCTGTGAACTGCATATTGACCTAGAAAACCACAATTTAGTTTTTCTATGTTTTCTATTGTATTTTTATTTCTTTTGTTACGTATTTTTCTATTGTGGTAAAAGGTGTTTCTGAGGGTTTGGAGTTAGCTGGCCAGGTGTTTGATACCTCTTTTTAACCTATATATGTCACTTTGTTTGTCTGAATCTTGGTTTCACCATCTGAAAACTAGGATAACAGTAATTTTATTTAACTTGCAGAATTGTTGTGAAGAAGGTGTTGTAGAAACATGAGTTATTATTACAATCATTGGGAAACAATATGGTATAATGGAATAGAAATTTAACCTTGGGGTCAGCAAGAACTGGACTCTAGTTCTGCCTCTTACATATACCAGGTATTTGACCCTGGGCAAGTCCCAGACAATTTCCTGAGGCTCTAAGTTGCAAACCTGCATTGGTAAAGGGAGTATCCTCACTGGGCATTCTCTTTACCAATAAAGTCACAGATCTAGTGGAAAAAAACACTGATTTTTACAAAACATACATGATGCCAAATATAGAAATGGGAGGTTTCCTCAATGTTATTCTTAATTTGTTGAAATTTGGTAACTAATATTCCTCATCCCAGTGTCTTTCCTTAGAAACTAATAACTATAACTAATGAATCTAAGTTAACATTAAACTTAAAAAATTTAAAACTATATTTGTTTAGACTTTTATAGCAAGTCTCTTATTGATATGTCAATATAATTATCTCCAAGATTATTTGGAAAACAACCTTATATCATGAAAGTGACCCTTTTCGGTAATGATTTGATAATAACTATCAGTTGAAGTATAAGATAAAGGAATTTATATTTGCCAAAAGTAGCCATCAATGTGATGGAAGACATCCAGTACAGGGTCTGGATTGAGGAGGAATTCTCAGGGAATGGTGAAGTCATCTAGATGCTTTTGTTTGAGGATGGCATTATCAAACCCTACATTGTAGAATGTTCTAGCAAAATTCTAATTCCTCAAAAGAGTTCATCCTCAAAGGGAAGACCAAATAGATGAAGACTATCTATTGGCAAGATTTCCACATACTGTGAATAGATATCTTATAAAGCTTGTTCAACAATGGGATATACCAGTTCAGATAGATAATGAGTGAGACTCAGATTTGAAAAGGAGGAGAGTTGTTTAGATTTCTTTTTGGAAGTTAAACTTTTTTATTTATCTCAAGCTTTCTTGAAAATCAAATGTTCATCTTTTCAATATAAACATTTTATTATTGTTACTGCATTGCAGAGAAACATAGAACCCCACTGTCTCTGAAAAGCTGAAAGAAATTAAAGGGCTTACAAAGGGTGATAGAAAGACATGGTAGGTGTGAGTAGACTACAACATATAACCAGTGAAAAATTCCAAAGTAGAACAAGAGTAAATAGTGTCATTAAGGAATTGTATGACCAAAATAGAAGATGTACTGGTTATATGGTGAGAGAGAATAAGAAATAATAGGTAGATTACCTATGTTCCATTGGTACCTTTATGATATTGTATAAAATAAGAAAAACCTGCAGTGTGTTAGGTGATAAACTTTTAGGAAGATCTTTTTAAGAAGCTGGCTACCTTTCCTTCTTTGTATTTCTTTACCTGAACCCAAGTGACTGACAAATAATTCTGAAAGGAATAATCTTAGTCTTGGTAGTAATTTTGAGAGCTGGGAGATATTGGGAGGTCCTGGGTCTAGGTGCTGATTTCTCAGCAAATGTTGATTTTCACAATAATCTTTTGGAAAAGAAGACTGTTAAAAGGAAAATTCTATATTAGGGATTTTCAACCTGATTAATGAGTCAAAACCCAGGACAAAATAAGTAAAAGGAGCTTATTATAAATATGTTAAGGTAGTATTGTCAACCTGTCAACACTTTGACAAGTTAATCACTGGAAACCAGGAATGGCTTCAAGAAGGGGACAGCTTTTATAGGTAACTTTAAGACAATTCAGATTATTCTGCCTCAGCAGAAGAGGTTGGGCCCTTGCATTTCAGTTACTTCTCAAAGTAGCAATAATATGACATTTTGCAGGTAGGGGTACTCACAAAGAGCAGGGAATACAAAAAGACACAGACTTGATGTCTCCTTCCCTGCCAGAGCATCCCCCAATATTGATTGATAAACAGGGATAGGAACAATGGGATGCTGAGTCAACATAACATTGACCATCACCAAAATGATGAATCATGCATTACTAGATGATTACTAGAATATACAGACTTTGAATAAGTTGCTTGAATAGTATAGATCTGAACTGAAAGTAAAATGCCTGTTCAGCAGTTCCCAGACATAATTTTTGCTTTAACGTTCTAAATATCAACCTCCTAGGAGAGTATATAAGAGTTATGAATTATTGCTTCATATTTTAAGCATTTGCCCACACATGTTTGTGAACTTTTTGTGTTTTAAGCATTTCTTTTGTGGTGGAAGAAAGATATAACTGTCTTACAGATTTTGTACATCAACTATCTTTCTGTAAGAGGCCCTGTTAATTGTGGGGAGATATAAAACATGAATTTTATATAACCCTAAATTTTTTCTAGGGGTTCTAGGTATGGGGTGTAATCAGAGAGTACAAGAAAGACCTGATTCTCCCTTGCTAGGATCTCCTAGGATGTCAATCTGGTTGTAAAAAATGTATAAAGATTGTAATCTTCAAGGACTCATGGGTATTATATTTATGTCCTGGCTCCTGAAAGATTGGGGAAAATATCATGTCTACAAAGGGTCAGACACTGTGCTAAGTAGTCAGGACATGAACATTTGAAAAAGAAACAGTTTCTGCCTTCACTGACTTTCCAATTCTGTAGAAGAAGATAAAATATATTAGAGGAATGGTGATCAGGGAAGGGAGTTTTGTTCAGAGGAGGTAAAAAGTGGGAATATGGCAGGTACCTGTGAAACAAGAATGATAGTGAGGTGGCTGCATGGAATGTAATACTAAAGCAAGGTCTGGTATCCGGGGCCAAAGGGAGCTATAATGGGTAAAGTGGGCTTTGTATACTCTTTATTCTCTAAAAGAGGTAGCCTACTACAGGGGTGAAAGAGCCACTCTCAGAGTCAGTAGACCTGAATATGAGCTTGCTTCAGACACATGCTGACTGAATTACTCTGGACAAGTCACCCAAATCTTCAGTGCCCCAGGCAACTAACCAGGACAGTAGATTTCAGTTGCCAGTCTGCATTCAGAGAGATCTTTCTCATGGGAATTTCCCTCTACCAGTGAGATCAGATGTCCTGACCACTTTGCTGTTGTTGTTGTTTTTGGTTTTAATAAGGTTGTATCAATTGCAATGAATGAATTGGTCCATTTTGATTCTACTTATTTGAGGACGGGTAGAATGATAGAAATATAATTAGTGAAGTCTTTACTTTCTAATTTTCTCTGTATGTTTTAATTGCATTTCTTTCATGCTTTCCCTCAGAGAATATTCAAGATACTTGATTAATTGTTTGAACTTTAAGATCACATATGTATAGTTCAGAGTAGAAAAAAAAAGTTTTGCATAATCAGAATATACCAGTCACTGGAATTAGAAATCATATATATTCAAGTTTCTTTGGAAGGTTCTAATATATCTTGGCTGTTTTGATGACTACTTTTCCTGCCTAGAGATAGAACTCTTATGGAAAACAATGACTTTAATAGTTTTTTGGCAAGATATTATAATAATTTGGCTACAGTCATAAGTAATACATGATGGGATTGTTGTGGCTCTGTATCACATATTATATGTCTCATTTTCCCCCTCACTGTTTTTAGTGGCAGAACCTCAGAGATTCGGAGCAGACTGAAAGTTATCCAGGAATTCATTAGGTAATTGTTTTTCTTTGTAGTATATATGTTCAATGTTATTTCTTCTCTTCTCATGTAGGAATTTTGCCCCATTTTCCTTAAAAAGTACCTGCTGAAAGAGAGTTGGCCTATGAAATGATCATGGTTAGCTATACCCTTTCACACAAAAGTTCAAGGGCTATATCAATTAATTAATTATATTGGATTCTATCTTACCCAGATCACTGTCTCATACTCTTTTCAAATTCTGTTAAGAAATGCCATTAATTCTGTAGCCTTGTGGTCAGAGTAAATTCCCATTCCTTTAAAATCATACAAACTAGTGATTTCTAAAACAAATTCCTCAAACTAGTGATGATGAGCATAGTTAAGTAAAATGCAAAATAAAGAGGAAGAAATATACAATAATAAAATGAATATGAAGCAATGGAAGAGGAGCAAAAAAAGAAAGGAAGAATTCAGAGAACCACACAAGAGCAGGAGAGTGACAGCAATAAAAGGAAACACTATATTTATGGTTATAGACCTTTGGTTTACTCTTAACTTAGAAGTTTATATTTTACTTAAAGTATTGGAAAAGGATATCATAGTTTTGGAAATGCTGTTTTTCAGAGGTCATGAGACCTAGTCAAGAATCTTGTGTGCTCAATTGGATACTCACTGGACAAACATTTATTAAGAACTGATAATGTATGAAGCCCTGGCTCTGCAAAAACAAAACAAAACAAAACAAAAACAAATTAAATCAAAACAAACAGACAAAAAAGATCTGCTTTCATAGAGATTGTAGTCTATTGAACCTTTTTTCCCCCCTAATATACTTCCTGACCCAAGCCACTAAACCATTTATATCTCAAATTGCTGATAATATATTCTTCATCCTCTTACTTTTTTATTTCTATATTGATGCTAATTTCATAGATTTAGAGCTGGGCGAAAATTTAGAGGTCATTAAAATCCATCCTCTGCATGTTTTAGATGAGGAACTGAGGTCCCAAGAAGTTACATGACTATACCCAAAGCACTTAGTAGACTGCCAGGCAGAGAGTGTTTAATAAATGGTTGTGATTTATTGCTCAGTCACATATGTAGTTAATGTCAGAGGTGGAATTAGAACCCAAATTCAACTCCAAATCTAGTGTTATGAAGGTGAATTCAAATCTTCAGAATATTCTTATTTCCAATAAAGATAGAGATAGTGAGGTGGAAAAGGAGATGTCATAAATAACAAAGCATCCTTATTAAAAACAGAAGCTGGATTTTTAAAAATGTAAATGACATTCAAACCTTTATGCCAAAATTCAAGCCAAAACTATAACAGGAAAAACAAAGTCTAGCATCATTTCTGGCTTACTCAGACAATTGATGTCCAAATGATTAAATTCCAGACTTAGGCACTTGGTAGTATATGCAATACAGTCATAAAGGAACATCAAAACTCCTTTGGGGAGCCAGATTCATTTTTTGTAAACTCTGGGTGACATAGCCAAGAAGGGAACCTGCATTAATTCTCTCAGTTCACTAGGGGGCAATAGAGTAAATTATTGCTTTGGTATATTGCAGGACTAAATTCAAATCTTGTAAAAATCTACCTTTTTCAGAATGGATTGAGAATTTAGGTTTTCCTTCTGAAAACAAAACAAAATAATTACAATATTATACAAAAGGAAAAATTGGCCAATTACCCTAAGGATTTTATTTTTAAAGTGATTGTATTTGAATTATAGAAGCAAAGGCATTAAGTATTTTCCTTTCTCCTTTCTCCTTTTATTAATGAATCAGGATACTAAAAACTTCAATAAACAAAGATAATAAAGACTTCATAGCATTATTTTTTATCGTGCCATTTTTATTGAATTAAAAAAAATCTCATTAGGAGGGTATGACATAAACTGAGATTTTATTTCAGCTTCCCTTTTTTATTTGCTAAGATGGAAAAATCGGCCCAACAAATTATGAGTGTTACTGGTTTCAAACCTGGGCCTTCTTCCTTTGACTTTGGCAGTACTATGTGAAGCTGACATATAACATACCACACAAAATGTGTAGGATCAGAAACTGGTGATAATCTATGTCACTAATACTAAGCAAGAGTGCTTGAAAATGTCTCTGGAATAAACATTTCAGGAAAGGTCAGCTATAAGCTCCTAAGGCTAGCTGGAACAAAGGCAAAGAGTGAGATCAGTGCTAATAAGAAAAAACTGTTGTTAGCAGTAAGTTGTGAATGAGAATTGGCAAAGTACAAATGTGTCTACTATGTCTGATCTATGATCTACAAAGATCTATGATCTATGATCATAAATAATATACTGTGTACTGATCATAAATATACTGTGTACTTCTTTAAGCTCCTAGTAGTAGAGATCATTTTATTCTTTGTCTTTACATCCTTGGACACAAAGTAGTCACATTATAAATGCTTATTGAATGATTGATTGATACTGGTTTTCCCCTATATCTTATATATAATACATGTATATGTGTATATATTATATATTCCTCTCTGTATTATATATTCTAGTAAATATAAATTCCTTGAGGGCAAAGACTTTTTTTCCTTTCTTTGTACAGTCCACCTTGCATAGTAAACACTTAAGTGCTTATTGTTTGATTTACTCAATTGGATGACTTGTATGGATGGTGAAGAATAAAATACACTCTGTATTAGGAAAAGGAATAAAACAAAATGAAAGCAGGGCGGAGCCAAGATGGCAAACTGCAGACAGAGTTCTCTGTAAGCTCCTGAGACCTTCCCTAAGACACAGACAAACTGAGCCTCTGAACTGGTTCTGGAGTGAGGGCTTCACCAAACACTTGGACTACAACGCACTTCTATCAAATATCTACTTTGAAAGAACTTCTGAGGTTAGTTTTAGACGGGCAGGGGATTGAGCAGCTCCTGGCGCTCAGACGCCAGTGCAAAGCCGGGGTGCAAGTCTGGGGCTGGGACGGACCAGAAGATTTTAGGCTGCCAGGAAGTCCCTGGGAGACCCTTGGGCCACTTTGCTCTGCTTGCAGGCAGGTGCTTTGGTAGGTCTACCTTTGATAAAGGGTGGATTGAGAGCAGCTGAAAGTGTGGTCCTAGTGCGGATCTAGCCAAATCAGCCCCAGACCGGAAGTCAACTTGGCAAACTGCCCCAGGGCAAATTGAAATCCCGTCTGCTGCTGCTGCCACTGCTGCCCCTGCTGCTGCTGAGGCTGCAGAATTCCCTGCTGGTGACTGATACCTCAGCTAAACATCATGAGCAAGAAGAAGAGAGCTCTCACCATAGACAGCTTTTACGGAGAGAAACTAGAGCAGTCCCCAGATCCTGAGATTCTGAAAACAATCCCAGATAAAGCCACAAAGGTGGACTTAAGCTGGTCTCCCTTTCAGAAGGCTTACCTGGAAGATTGCATAAAGAATCTCAAAAGAGAGCTAGAAGAAGATTGGGGAAATAAACTGAGAGCAGTGCAAGAAGGAAACATCGCCCTGCAACAGAGATGTGAAAAACTGGAAAATAAGTCTGGTGAATTGGAAAAAGTTGCCAACTCACTGGAAAATGAAAATAGTGAATTGGTAAAAGACAACAATTCACTGAAAAACAAAATTGGTGAATTGGAAAAAGTCACCAACTCACTAGAAAATAAAAATAGTGAATTGGAAAAAGATAACAATTCACTGAAAAATAAAATTAGTGAATTGGAAAAAGACAACAATTCACTGAAAAATAAAATTGGCAAAATGGAAAAAGAATGCAACGAACCAAAAAATTCAATTGTCCAGTTACAAAAGGAGCTAAAAAAGATAACTGAAGGAAATAATACCTTAAAAATTAAAATTGAACAAATTGAAATGAATGACTCAATAAGACTTCAAGAATCAGTCAAACAAAAACAAAAAAAATGAAAAAATAGAAGAAAATATGAAATATCTCCTAGGAAAAACAACTGACTTGGAAAACAGATCCAGGAGAGACAATCTAAGAATTATTGGACTCCCTGAAAGTCACGATGAAAAAAAGAACCTTGATGATATCTTCCAGGAAATCATGAAAGAGAATTGCCCTGATGTTTTAGAATCAGAAGGCAAAGTTGGTATTGAAAGAATCCACCGATCACCTCCTGAAAGAGACCCCAAAATTAAAACCCCAAGGAATATTGTGACCAAATTTCAGGACTATCGCACCAAGGAAAAGATATTACAAGCTGCTAGAAAAAAAACAGTTCAAATACCGAGGAACTGTCATTAGAATTACACAGGATCTGTCAGCTTCCACATTGAAGGATAGAAGGGCCTGGAATCAGATATTCTGAAAGGCAAAAGAACTTGGATTACAGCCAAGAATAAACTATCCAGCTAGAATGAGCATCATCTTCCAGGGAAGAAGATGGTCATTTAATGGTACAGGAGAATTTCACCTATTTCTAATGAAAAGACCAGATCTGAACAAAAAATTTGACCTCCAAACACAGAACTCTAGAGAAGCGTAAAAAGGTAAAAAGGAAAGAACTCTCGAGAACTATATCTCTACTAGGGATATCCTTAAAGAATGGGGGTATAATTTGATTTTACTTTGATAATAACCGAAATTTGGGGTATAATTTGATTTTACTTTGATAATTATCGAAAAGAAATTAGAGGTGGAAGGTATATCATACTGTAAAAAAAGGGGGGGAGGGGAAAGGAGGTAAAATAAAGTAAAAAAAAAGGAGGTAAAATAAGGCAAAGTCTCATGAGGAGACATAGAAAATCTAATATAATTGAGGGAAAGAAGGGAGGGTGATGAGTATTGTGTAAATCTTACTCTCATTGGATTGGGCTCTAAAGGAGTATATCAGACACATTTGATTTCAGAGCAAAACTTGGCCCTCTGTATAGGGAAGTAGGAGGGAAAGGAGGAAAAGAAAGGGATAAATTAATAGAAGGATTAGGGGAAAGGTGTATAAAAGAGGGAGGGTTCTAAAGGGGGGAGGACTGTTAGAGGGAGGTGGTCATCAAAAATAAAATACTGGGGAGGGGGGGAAGGGAGTAAGGGGAAAGGGAAGAGAAAAATATAGCTTTGGGTAAATAAGATGGCAGGAAATATAGATATAGTCATTTAAACTGTGAATGTGAATAGGATGAACTCTCCCATAAAACGGAAACGGATAGCGGACTGGATTAAAAGCCAGAATCCTACAATATGTTGTTTACAAGAAACACATTTAAAACATAGAGATACATACAGAATGAAGGTAAAGGGCTGGAGCAGAATCTTTTATGCTTCAAGTGAACAAAAAAAAGAAGGGGTAGCAATCCTTATCTCAGATCAAGTAAAAGCAAAAATAGATCTAATTAAAAGAGATAAGGAAGGAAACTATATTTTATTAAAGGGTACCATAGACAATGAAGCGGTATCAATACTAAACATATATGCACCAAGTGGTATAGCATCCAAATTCCTAGAGGAGAAACTAACAGAGATGCAAGGAGAAATAGACAGTAATACTATACTAGTGGGAGATCTCAACCTTGCTCTCTCAGAATTAGATAAATCAAACCACAAAATAAATAAGAAAGAAGTTAGGGAGATAAACAAAATGTTAGATAAGTTAGGTATGACAGATCTCTGGAGGAAATTGAATGGTGATAGAAGGGAGTATACTTTTTTCTCAGGGGTTCATGGAATTTATACAAAAATTGGTCATGTGTTAGGGCATAAAAACCTTAAAATCAAATGTAGAAAAGCAGAAATAGTAAATGTATCCTTTTCAGATCATGATGCAATAAAACTCACATGTAATATAAGGCCAGGAGAAAATAGACCAAAAGTTAATTGGAAATTAAATAATCTAATCCTGAAGAATGAATGGATGAAAGAGCAAATTATAGACACAATCGATAATTTCATCCAGGAGAATGACAATAATGAGACAACATAGCAAAATTTGTGGGATACGGCCAAAGCGGTTATAAGGGTAACTTTATATCTCTAGATGCTTATTTGCATAAAATAAAGAAAAGATTAATGAATTAGGGTTGCAATTAAAAAAACTAGAAAAAGAGCAAATTAAAAACCCTCAATCAAATACCAAATTGGAAATTCTGAAAATAAAAGGTGAGATTAATAAAATTGAAAATAAGAAAACTATTGAATTAATAAATAAAACTAAGAGTTGGTTTTATGAAAAAACCAACAAAATAGATAAGCCTTTAGTTAATTTGATCAGAAAAAGGAAAGAGGAAAATCAAATTGTTAGTCTCAAAAATGATAAGGGAGAACTTTCCTCCAATGAAGAGGAAATTAGAGTAATAATTAGGAGTTACTTTGCCCAACTGTATGCCAATAAATTCGATAATCTAAATGAAATGGAGGATTATCTACAAAAATATAGATTGCCCAGGTTAACAGAAGAGGAAATAGATTATTTAAATAGCCCCATTTTAGAAAAAGAAATAGAATAAGCTATTAATCAACTCCCTAAGAAAAAATCTCCAGGTCCAGATGGTTTTACATGTGAATTCTACCAAACATTAAAAGAACAATTAATTCCAATACTATACAAACTATTTGAAAAAATAGGGACAGAAGGTATACTACCAAATTCCTTCTATGAGACTGATATGGTGCTGATAGCTAAACCAGGTAGGGTGAAAACAGAGAAAGAAAACTATAGACCCATTTCCCTAATGAATATTGATGCAAAAATTTTAAATAAGATTTTAGTAACGAGATTACAGAAAGTTATCTCCAGGATAATACATCTTGACCAAGTAGGATTTATACCAGGAATGCAGGGATGGTTCAATATTAGGAAAACTATCAGCATAATTAATTATATTAATAACCAAACTAACAAAAACCATATGATTATCTCCATAGATGCAGAAAAATATTCGATAAAATCCAACACCCATTCCTATTAAAAACACTAGAGAGTACAGGAATAAATGGGCTTTTCCTTAAAATGATTAGTAGCATCTACTTAAAACCATCAGCAAGTATCATATGTAATGGAGACAAACTAGAACCATTCCCAATAAGATCAGGAGTGAAACAAGGCTGTCCACTATCACCATTACTATTTAATATTGTATTAGAAATGTTAGCTTTGGCAATAAGAGAAGAAAAAGAGATAAAAGGAATTAGAGTAGGTAATGAAGAAACCAAATTATCACTCTTTGCAGATGACATGATGGTATACTTAGAGAACCCTAGAGACTCAACTAAAAAACTACTAGAAACAATTCACAACTTTAGTAAAGTTGCAGGATTCAAAATAAATCCACATAAATCATCAGCATTTTTATATATTACTAACAAAGTTCAGCAGCAAGAGATAGAAAAAGAAATTCCATTCAGAATAATGGATGATAGCATAAAATATTTGGGAATCTATCTGCCAAGAAAATGTCAGAAACTATATGAACTAAACTACAAAACACTTTCCACACAAATAAAATCAGACCTAATCAATTGGAAAAACATTAAGTGCTCATGGGTAGGCCGAGCGAATATAATAAAAATGACAATACTACCCAAAGTAATTTACTTATTTAGTGCCATACCAATCAAACTCCCAAGAAATTATTTTACAGATCTAGAAAAAATAGTAGCAAAGTTCATTTGGAAGAACAAAAGGTCAAGGATTTCAAGGGAATTAATGAAAAAAAAGACAGATGAAGGTGGCCTTGCTGTACCAGATATAAAACTATATTATAAAGCAGCAGTCATCAAAACCATTTAGTACTGGCTGAGAAATAGAGCAGTCGATCAGTGGCATAGAATAGTATATCAGGACAAGTTAGGTAATAACGTTAGCAATTTAGTGTTTGATAAACTCAAAGACCCCAGCTTTTGGGATAAGTATTCACTATTCAGCAAAAACTGCTGGGATAATTGGAAACTAGTGTGGAAGAAACTAAAGCTGGACCCACACCTAACACCGCACACCAAGATAAGATCTAAATGGGTTCATAATCTAGATATAAAGAGTGATGTTATAACCAAATTAGAGGAACATGGGATAGTTTACCTCTCAGACCTGTGGAGATGGAATAAATTTATGTCCAGGGAAGATCTGGAACTCTTAATTGAACACCAGATAGATAATTTTGATTATATTAAGTTAAAAAGTTTCTGTACTAACAAAACTAATGCAGACAAGATTAGGAAGGAAGCATCAAATTGGGAAATCATCTTTACATTTAGGGGTTCTGATAAAGGTCTCATCTCTAAGATATATAGAGAATTGTCTCACATTTATAAAAATTCAAGCCATTCTCCAATTGATAAATGGTCAAAGGATATGAACAGACAATTTTCAGATGATGAAATTAAAACTATTTATAATCATATGAAAAGGTGCTCCAAATCACTATTGATCAGAGAAATTCAAATTAAGACAACTCTGAGGTACCACTACACCCCTGTCAGATTGGCTAAAATGACAGGAAAAGATAACGATGAATGTTGGAGGGGATGTGGGAAGACTGGGACACTGATGCATTGTTGGTGGAGCTGTGAACGGATCCAACCATTCTGGAGAGCAATTTGGAACTGTGCTCAAAAAGCTTTCAAACTGTGCATACCCTTTGGCCCAGCAGTGTTTCTATTGGGCCTATATCCCAAAGAAATCATAAAAGAAGGAAACGGCCCCACATGTGCAAGAATGTTTGTGGCAGCTCTTTTTGTAGTGGCTAGAAACTGGAAACTGAGTAGATGCCCATCAATTGGAGAGTGGCTGAATAAATCATGGTATATGAATGTTATGGAATATTATTGCTCTGTAAGAAACGACCAACAGGACGATTTCAGAGAGGCCTGGAGAGACTTGCATGAACTGATGCTGAGTGAGATGAGCAGAACCAGGAGATCGTTGTACACAGCAACAACAGTAGTATATGAGGATCAGTTCTAATGGACATGACTCTCTTCAACAATGAAATGCTTCAAACCAATTACAATTGTGCAGTGAAGAAGGCCATATACACTCAGAGTGAGGGATGTGAAATGTGGACCACAACATAACATTTTCATATTCTCTATTGAGGTTTGCTTGCATTGTATTTCCTTTATCGAATTATTCTCTCTTATAGATACGATTTCTCCTGAACAAAAAAATGATGTGTGGCAATAATTATACATATATTCGACTTAAGTATTCTAACATAATTATCATGTAGTGGATATCCTGCTATCTAGGGGAGGGGTGGGGAGTAGGGGGGGAAATTTGTAACAGAAAGATTTGTAAGGGTTAATGTTTAGTAATTACCCATACATATGTTTTGCAAATAAAAAGTATTAATAATAAAAAAATGAAAGCAATAGGGTTTGTGATTCATAGAATTACTTTACAAGATGACTGCAGTAATTGTAAAGGAAAACAGACTTTAGAAAACCTTGGAAGCTTGATTAAGGGAAGGACTAATCTTTATTTGAGAGAATGGATGGTGCAGCAAGCCTCTCAATTCTCAATGGGCTGAGAGGGGGAATTCTGGGAGTAGAATAAAGGGTACATTTTCTTTTCCTTTTTTTTTTTTGCAAGGCAATTAAGATTAAATGACTTGCTCAGGGTCCCAGGGCTAAAGAGTATTAATTGTCTAATTTGAACTCAAGTCTTCCTAACTCCAGAACTAGTCCTCCATCCACCGTACATCACCTGGTTGCTCCAAGGAGTATGTTTTCAAACAAAGCAAATGTATAGATCTGTTTTGTTACACTATACTTATTTGTTTGAAGTGATAGTTTTATGGATAAGGTGAGTTTTGGGGAGTCATTGAGAAGAAAAGATTACATGCAAGAGAAAATAACATCAATAAAAATAATAGCATCACTTAAAAATAAAAACAACAAACTATAGATTCATAAAAGTATAGACTTTTAGAAGAGGCCTCAGAAATTGTCTACTCTAATATATTCCTCCTCCCCTCACTTTACTGATGAAAAGAATTAGCATTTATATAGCATCTGCTATGTGTCTGATTCTTTGCAAATATTATCTTGCTTGATCTTCACAACCAGACTTTCAGATAGGTACTATTCTTATTCCCATTTTAACTGTTGAGGAAACTGAGGCAACCAACTAATATGGGTCTGAAGCTGGATTTGAACTCAGGTGTTCTTGACTCCCGGTCTAGCCCTCTATTTACTGCCCCATCTAGGTGCCTCTTGATTAGAGAACTTGAGGCCCAGGAGAGGAACTGACTTGCTTTGTGGAGTTCCAGTGAATGTCTCCTGGATCACAAAACTATTTTCTTTACCAAACACATACAAATGAATAATGAAAATATTGGCATTTTAGGTAGGGGTGTTACTAATGTAAAGCAAAGGGGTTTAAAACTCATTCTTGAAAATGTCTCAGCTATCCTAGCAGATTTAGTGTTGCTGAAGTTCTCTAAACTCATTTACTATATTTTAAAAAGAATTCTCTCTCTCTCTCTCTCTCTCTCTCTCTCTCTCTCTCTCTCTCTCTCTCAAACAACAACAAAAAGTCCTTTCCCAGTATTTAAAGAATTTTTAGAGAAGGGTGGTGACTTCAGCAGGAAGCTCAGCCAAGTTCTGCATCTGGCCCACACACACTATTTCAAATCTAGAGTGACTGACCCAGACATATCAGAGCCACATGTTGGAAAATTAAACTAAGATCCCCTTATCAAAGAAGCAGGATCAGCTTTACTATGCCACAAAAATATTAATTGTGCACAGTAGTGTGGTCTTCTCTACAGAAAGAAGCATGTGTGACTAGAAACTTTAATTTGTATAAAATAATTATGACAATAATTTGTAATCCTTATGTAATTATTTAAATAATAATAATATAAGTTAAAGTTTCAAATCTCCCAGGCTTCTTTCTATAGGCAGGACCATACTATTATCCACAATTAAGATTTTGTGATATCATAAAGACATAATAATAATAATAATAAAATTGTTGTTAGATCTTGGATGGGAAATTCTTAAGGCTTCAGAAAAAAGCCCTTCCCTCAAAGACATTTTAGCCAGGCCCTTTAGTGTCAGCAGTAGTGAATTCTTGGAGTAACAATTTAGGAGGCTTTATTTGTGCATTGAATACCATTTGAGTCTTAGATTGCAATGAAGAACAGAAAGAGGGGTAGGTCAGTGTCACTTCAACCTCTTTAACTTCAACCTCATGTGGTCATTCCAGAGATGGAGGAACTAAAATTGTTTCTTCCACATGTATAATTAATTTGTGAGATATAGCCTGGTTTGGTAGCATAGATTTAGAACCAGAATTCTGGTCATTGAGAGGTCATTGAGACCAACATCTTTGTTTTATAGCTGAGACACAGAGAGATTGAATGATTTGCATAGGAGCACACAGCTAGTAAACTGCTAGGTAGAGCCATGGACCTAAAAATGAAGGCAAGTTTTAATTTCATTTTCAGATCTGACTGTGTGGCCCTGGGCAAAACTGGTTTGCCTCAGTTTCTTCATCTGTAAAACAGGAATGATAATAATAGTACCCAGCTTGCTAGATTTTGTGAACATGAAGTGGGATAAAATTTGTAAAGAAATTAGCACAATGCCTGGCACATGGTAGATAGTATAGAAATACCATTCCTCTCCCCCATGCATGTATAAAATGCATGCATGTGTATGTTTTTGCTTGTGTGTGTATATTTGAACTTAAATCTTCTAGAAGTGTAAGTGTCTAATCCTCAATGGCATATTGATCTCATGTATAATCTACTGGCCATGGAAGATGTGGGTTTGTATTTTGTCTTTGCCATTTATTAGGACAACTGAGCAAATAACTTTTCTAGCTTCAAGCAGTTCTCACAGGAGTTCTTAATCTAAGGTCTATGAGTTTATTTACATTTTTTCCCCATAACTGGATTTCATTAAAATTGGTTTCTACGGTAATCCCATCTTTTTTGTTTACCAGATTCATGACAGAAAAATTGAGACTCCCTGAAGTCTAAAACTTAGCTAATAACTTAGAGATAGATCAGGATCTGTAATGAATCCATATACTGACAGAATCACAGATTCTTCATATATTGGCACAATCCTTTTATATTAAGGAATAAAAAAGCATAATTATGTGTTTTTCCATTTTGATTCCGACAGAAAGAATAGGTTACCTATTTCTGACTTTTATATAATAGAGGCAGTGTGGTATAATGGATGGGGCACTTAGCCTCATGAAGAACTAAGATAAATTCCATTTCATGCACTCACCGGTGGTATAATGCTGGGCAAGTGAACTTATTGCTCTGCAGTTTCCTCTTTGGTTAAAAAAAAACAAAACAAAACATAACAATAGCATCTGCTTCAAAGGATTATTGTTTCAAATGGGATAATAGATCTAAAACCTAAGTATTAATGTAAATGAAAACTGGGCAGGGAGGGAGGTGCAGTGTAGAGAGTACACGCCTAGAAGGAAATTCAAACCCAACCTCAGATACTAACTGTGTGACCCTGAGCAAGTCACTCCACCCTGTTTGCCTCAATTTCCTCATCTGTAGAATGAGCTGGAGAAGGAAATGGCAAACCATTTCGGTATCTTTGCCAAGAAAACCCCAAATGAGGTCACAAGGAGTCAGACTTGATTGAAATAACTGAACTACAAGAAATACAAACTACTAATTGTAATATCTTGTGTGCACACACATAATTTCAAATTCCTTGATGGCTGGGACTATTTACTTTTTTCATTCTTTGGGTCTCTAGTATTACTCAGTGTTTAACTGAAATGGTATTTCATGGTTATAAAAACACCATACAATATAATAACTGGCAGAGTTGGCTTTTGCCTCAAAGTCAAATGCACTCATCATGATACCATGATGTTCCCCATAACTGGCAATCTGGTTTTTGTAACTTTCATGTATCTAAGTTAGATTTTTTTTTTTTTTTGGCTGAGGCAGTTGGGGTTACGTGACTTGCCCAGGGTCACACAGCTAGGAAGTGTTAAGTGTCTGAGGCCAGATTTGAACTCAGGTCTTCCTGACTTCAGGGCTGGTGCTCTATCCATTGCACCACCTAGCTGCCCCTGTTAGGGATCATTAAATAAAATAGTAATATTTAAGTCAATTACCTGGATGTACTGGTGGCTAGATAAGGGAATTTGGAACTGGGCAGTTGCAGGGATTGTGAATGGAGTCTTAAAGAAATGTATTACCATATCCTTCCTAGTAGCAATGATAGTACTGATTTCATCATCATTCCTAGAGCAAGAGCAAGAATAAGAGACAGAAAGCAGATTGAAAGAGTGGTAGCATTGGGAGAAGGAGTGCTGACAGCAAGATGCCTTTGTTGGATAGGTCTTAGTGTCTTGGGGATGACTGGATAGGATATGAAAAATTGGGCAGAGTGGAGGGAGAAGAAGCGAAATATAGTGGGTTAATGTGAATTTTTACTAATTTATCCACTAATAAAGGTAGCTTAATTCCACAATGGAGCACAGAGAAAAAAAAAAGATACCAACTTGTTGGATTAATAGCTGATAATCCAAGCAAATGCTGTAAGCGTTCTTCTTTGTAAATAAGCATTTTTAGAAGTAAAGGGAAGAAAGGACTGAGAGAAGCAAATTATTGGGCTATGTAAAACTGCTTTTTATTCTTCAATGATGTGGTGAATGAAAATCAAAATCAGAAGGTATTTAGTTTTAAGGTTCATGCACATCAACTGATGAACAAGTTTGTGAGAACCTATGCATTTTAATGGAAAGAACACTGATCTGAGAGTGAAGATCCTTGAGTTCTAAGCCTATCCCTTCCACTGAACTATCTGAGTAACCCTGTATTCATTTGTCCTCCCTAGGGAGGTTTCAGTATTCTTCTCTGTAAAAAGAAGAATTAGACAAGATGATCTCTAAGGCCCTTCTAACATTAAAAATTCAATTATTCTACTAGTTGAGATTTTTTCTTTTTATGTATTTATTTTTACAAATATTAATTTTCTTCCCCATTGTCCTCTACCACTGGATAATTAAAAAAATTAAACTCTCATAACACACACACACACACACACACACACACACACATCTCTGGTGATCCTAGTCTATATCTTGCCACTGGTCCCAGACGGCTCTGGAAGGGAAAATGAGGCAGGTGACCTTGTACAGCCCTCCCTCACTTAGCTCCAATTCACCTGCATGTCATGGCATTACCTCCCTGATGTCATGGTCTTTTTTGAGAATGTAGAACAAACAATAATAACATACCTACACATAGTTTTAATATGTGTATACATGAACACAATACACTCATACATTACACACATGTATACATGTGTACATGCATAATAGATAGATGTATACAGTTCAATATGGGTATACATTAACTCACATGTGTGGTATATATGTACAAATATGCACAGATATATATGTATATACACATATATATGTCTAGAAAAATAAATTCCCAAAAATGGACTGGTTGAGCTCGAAAAAGTATGGCCCTAAAAACTTGAAGATTCTTTACATGTTTTCTGCACTATGCTAAATACTATGAAAAAAGAAATAATGAATTCTCTTCAGTTTAATTCAACAAACATTTAATAAGCACTACAGTGTTTTGGAAGTTCAGAATTTGGAAATTCTGAAGACACCCAAGGGCAATCCCCTTATTCCCCTACATCTTTATCCACCAAAATAATTCCCTGTCATGAAAGAACTAAGTTTGGATTTTCTCAGACTAAAGGTGGCCAATTTTGTTGGAGACTTTTATTACTTTACCATTTTGGAAGGGGTAGACTTTCCTTTACACTACTTTGAGAAGTTGCTAAGATCTCTTTGATTGTGTAGGGTGTGACCATTTGGTCTGAAATATGGATGTTCAATTGACACCTCATTGGGCATGAAGAATTGACTCCTCCTTTAATTGATTGACAAGAGAATAATTAACCAAATAGGGGTTTTGGAGCTGTGAGCCTCATCCTGGGCCTCTAGCTATAAAAGGAAACTGAGAGATCAGATAAAAGAATAATTCCCTGCCTCCCTCCCCAATTCCACCCTGCCCACCCACCAAAAAAGAGTTTGATTAGACTTGATTTTCTGAGGATGGAGAGTGTGCTTATTCATATAGTCCTCATTATATTCAGTAGTATGCTAAATCTACTGAAAAAAATAATACTGGATTCACCTGGAATCCTGTGCATGCTGGCCAGATTTAGTTCAATGTGTCTGCTAAATATCTTTTGCCCATTTATCAGATCAAATTAATAGCTTAGATATTATTCTCTCTCCCTCTTCAAACTATTTTGCACACAGTTACTGGATTGATTTTCATAAAACATAGAGCTGGTCATCTCAGCCTTGTCAAAAACCTTTGGCATCTTGACTTCATGTTTCTTGCCTGCTCAAAGAATGGAATAGGGTTGAAGAACATAGGACACTTAGATTTCATGATTCTTGTATTTCCAATATGGCAACTGGTAAAGTGCAATAAACAGTCATTTAGGAATTGGGAGCTATCACAATACTGGTTCTGCCACCAACTAGGTGTGTACCTCAAGCAAATGATTTTACACCTCTGTGCTTATGCTTCCTCATCTGTAGAATAAAGGGATAGGCTAGATGATCTGGTCTGTTCCAACTCTTAAATTTTATAATTCTAAATAAGGCCAAAATGGAAAAAAGTTTGATTGCAATTTGTATTCAATTATGGAAAGAAGTGACCATCCTCACTAAGATTTTCCTGTGAGCTATATCCAAGAGCACTTCAAGGATCCTTGCAAATGATTTGCACATAATTTACATGCATGGGTCCAAATATCTCTGTTTTGTTCTCAGACAGTTCCCAAGTGGAAATGATTATTGCCTCTTGTTTCTTCTTGAACTTGTATGTCTCATTTTCTTCACACCTCCTCCCTATCCACTCATCCATGTGCCCCACCTCAGAAGTATCCAGCAGAGATGGAGGAGGAGACATAAAGAAGAAGGAAGAGCTGGGTAGGGTAGTATAGAGGAGGGGGGAGAGGAAAAAATCACTGAGCTAGATTCAGATTACATGGATTTAAAGCCTGTCTCTGATGCTTACCACCTTGGGACAGTCATGACTTCTTTGAGCCTCAATTTCTCTGTCAAATTAAGAGTTTGGACTAGATGGATTCAGAAGTCTCCTCTAGCTCTCAATAAACAGGGGTGATGTTTGGATCTATCTATCTATCTATCTATCTATCTATCTATCTATCTATCTATC